>OW052220.1:10748799-11015376 GCA_932526605.1 Nephrotoma flavescens | reverse complement strand
GATTATAGGTAACGTATAAGACACGTTGAGCCCGAAATTACCGGTTGGGTGCATAAGGAACGCGTGGTCATACTTGGAAGTTTCGTATTTTGAAATTCGGACACGTTGTGCTTCGAACCTAGATTGTAGGCGAATGAGGAGACATATTGCAGCAAATTAAACGTTGATCTACTCATAATTTCATTAATAACCGAAAATAAACGAAACATACGGAATCCGTGACAATAAATTTTGTGCGTTCAAAATAAGTAAGGCTAACCATCAGGCATTTTCGCAAAAAATTGAAAATTGTTTTTTGTTGAAATTCCGGTTGAAAACGATTATAGGTAACGTATAAGACATGTTGAGCTCAAAATTACCGATTGGGTGCATAAGGAACGCGTGTTCATACTTGGAAGTATCGTATTTTGAAATTCGGACACGTTGTGCTTCGAACCTAGATTTTAGGCGAATGAGGAGACATATTGTAGCAAATTAAACGTTGATCTACTCATAATTTCATTAATAACCGAAAATAAACGAAACATACGGAATCCGTGACAATAAATTTTGTGCGTTCAAAATAAGTAAGGCTAACCATCAGGCATTTTCGCAAAAAATTGAAAATTGTTTTTTGTTGAAATTCCGGTTGAAAACGATTATAGGTAACGTATAAGACATGTTGAGCTCAAAATTACCGATTGGGTGCATAAGGAACGCGTGTTCATACTTGGAAGTATCGTATTTTGAAATTCGGACACGTTGTGCTTCGAACCTAGATTTTAGGCGAATGAGGAGACATATTGTAGCAAATTAAACGTTGATCTACTCATAATTTCATTAATAACCGAAAATAAACGAAACATATGGAATCCGTGACAATAAATTTTGTGCGTTCAAAATAAGTAAGGCTAACCATCAGGCATTTTCGCAAAAAATTGAAAATTGTTTTTTGTTGAAATTCCGGTTAAAAACGATTATAGGTAACGTATAAGACACGTTGAGCCCGAAATTACCGGTTGGGTGCATAAGGAACGCGTGGTCATACTTGGAAGTTTCGTATTTTGAAATTCGGACACGTTGTGCTTCGAACCTAGATTGTAGGCGAATGAGGAGACATATTGCAGCAAATTAAACGTTGATCTACTCATAATTTCATTAATAACCGAAAATAAACGAAACATATGGAATCCGTGACAATAAATTTTGTGCGTTCAAAATAAGTAAGGCTAACCATCAGGCATTTTCGCAAAAAATTGAAAATTTTTTTTTGTTGAAATTCCGGTTGAAAACGATTATAGGTAACGTATAAGACATGTTGAGCTCAAAATTACCGATTGGGTGCATAAGGAACGCGTGTTCATACTTGGAAGTATCGTATTTTGAAATTCGGACACGTTGTGCTTCGAACCTAGATTTTAGGCGAATGAGGAGACATATTGTAGCAAATTAAACGTTGATCTACTCATAATTTCATTAATAACCGAAAATAAACGAAACATATGGAATCCGTGACAATAAATTTTGTGCGTTCAAAATAAGTAAGGCTAACCATCAGGCATTTTCGCAAAAAATTGAAAATTGTTTTTTGTTGAAATTCCGGTTAAAAACGATTATAGGTAACGTATAAGACACGTTGAGCCCGAAATTACCGGTTGGGTGCATAAGGAACGCGTGGTCATACTTGGAAGTTTCGTATTTTGAAATTCGGACACGTTGTGCTTCGAACCTAGATTGTAGGCGAATGAGGAGACATATTGCAGCAAATTAAACGTTGATCTACTCATAATTTCATTAATAACCGAAAATAAACGAAACATACGGAATCCGTGACAATAAATTTTGTGCGTTCAAAATAAGTAAGGCTAACCATCAGGCATTTTCGCAAAAAATTGAAAATTGTTTTTTGTTGAAATTCCGGTTGAAAACGATTATAGGTAACGTATAAGACATGTTGAGCTCAAAATTACCGATTGGGTGCATAAGGAACGCGTGTTCATACTTGGAAGTATCGTATTTTGAAATTCGGACACGTTGTGCTTCGAACCTAGATTTTAGGCGAATGAGGAGACATATTGTAGCAAATTAAACGTTGATCTACTCATAATTTCATTAATAACCGAAAATAAACGAAACATATGGAATCCGTGACAATAAATTTTGTGCGTTCAAAATAAGTAAGGCTAACCATCAGGCATTTTCGCAAAAAATTGAAAATTGTTTTTTGTTGAAATTCCGGTTAAAAACGATTATAGGTAACGTATAAGACACGTTGAGCCCGAAATTACCGGTTGGGTGCATAAGGAACGCGTGGTCATACTTGGAAGTTTCGTATTTTGAAATTCGGACACGTTGTGCTTCGAACCTAGATTGTAGGCGAATGAGGAGACATATTGCAGCAAATTAAACGTTGATCTACTCATAATTTCATTAATAACCGAAAATAAACGAAACATATGGAATCCGTGACAATAAATTTTGTGCGTTCAAAATAAGTAAGGCTAACCATCAGGCATTTTCGCAAAAAATTGAAAATTGTTTTTTGTTGAAATTCCGGTTAAAAACGATTATAGGTAACGTATAAGACACGTTGAGCCCGAAATTACCGGTTGGGTGCATAAGGAACGCGTGGTCATACTTGGAAGTTTCGTATTTTGAAATTCGGACACGTTGTGCTTCGAACCTAGATTGTAGGCGAATGAGGAGACATATTGCAGCAAATTAAACGTTGATCTACTCATAATTTCATTAATAACCGAAAATAAACGAAACATACGGAATCCGTGACAATAAATTTTGTGCGTTCAAAATAAGTAAGGCTAACCATCAGGCATTTTCGCAAAAAATTGAAAATTGTTTTTTGTTGAAATTCCGGTTGAAAACGATTATAGGTAACGTATAAGACATGTTGAGCTCAAAATTACCGATTGGGTGCATAAGGAACGCGTGTTCATACTTGGAAGTATCGTATTTTGAAATTCGGACACGTTGTGCTTCGAACCTAGATTTTAGGCGAATGAGGAGACATATTGTAGCAAATTAAACGTTGATCTACTCATAATTTCATTAATAACCGAAAATAAACGAAACATATGGAATCCGTGACAATAAATTTTGTGCGTTCAAAATAAGTAAGGCTAACCATCAGGCATTTTCGCAAAAAATTGAAAATTGTTTTTTGTTGAAATTCCGGTTAAAAACGATTATAGGTAACGTATAAGACACGTTGAGCCCGAAATTACCGGTTGGGTGCATAAGGAACGCGTGGTCATACTTGGAAGTTTCGTATTTTGAAATTCGGACACGTTGTGCTTCGAACCTAGATTGTAGGCGAATGAGGAGACATATTGCAGCAAATTAAACGTTGATCTACTCATAATTTCATTAATAACCGAAAATAAACGAAACATATGGAATCCGTGAAAATAAATTTTGTGCGTTCAAAATAAGTAAGGCTTACCATCAGGCATTTTCGCAAAAAATTGAAAATTGTTTTTTGTTGAAATTCCGGTTAAAAACGATTATAGGTAACGTATAAGACACGTTGAGCCCGAAATTACCGGTTGGGTGCATAAGGAACGCGTGTTCATACTTGGAAGTATCGTATTTTGAAATTCGGACACGTTGTGCTTCGAACCTAGATTTTAGGCGAATGAGGAGACATATTGTAGCAAATTAAACGTTGATCTACTCATAATTTCATTAATAACCGAAAATAAACGAAACATATGGAATCCGTGAAAATAAATTTTGTGCGTTCAAAATAAGTAAGGCTTACCATCAGGCATTTTCGCAAAAAATTGAAAATTGTTTTTTGTTGAAATTCCGGTTGAAAACGATTATAGGTAACGTATAAGACATGTTGAGCTCAAAATTACCGATTGGGTGCATAAGGAACGCGTGTTCATACTTGGAAGTATCGTATTTTGAAATTCGGACACGTTGTGCTTCGAACCTAGATTTTAGGCGAATGAGGAGACATATTGTAGCAAATTAAACGTTGATCTACTCATAATTTCATTAATAACCGAAAATAAACGAAACATATGGAATCCGTGACAATAAATTTTGTGCGTTCAAAATAAGTAAGGCTAACCATCAGGCATTTTCGCAAAAAATTGAAAATTGTTTTTTGTTGAAATTCCGGTTAAAAACGATTATAGGTAACGTATAAGACACGTTGAGCCCGAAATTACCGGTTGGGTGCATAAGGAACGCGTGGTCATACTTGGAAGTTTCGTATTTTGAAATTCGGACACGTTGTGCTTCGAACCTAGATTGTAGGCGAATGAGGAGACATATTGCAGCAAATTAAACGTTGATCTACTCATAATTTCATTAATAACCGAAAATAAACGAAACATATGGAATCCGTGACAATAAATTTTGTGCGTTCAAAATAAGTAAGGCTAACCATCAGGCATTTTCGCAAAAAATTGAAAATTGTTTTTTGTTGAAATTCCGGTTGAAAACGATTATAGGTAACGTATAAGACACGTTGAGCCCAAAATTACCGATTGGGTGCATAAGGAACGCGTGTTCATACTTGGAAGTATCGTATTTTGAAATTCGGACACGTTGTGCTTCGAACCTAGATTTTAGGCGAATGAGGAGACATATTGTAGCAAATTAAACGTTGATCTACTCATAATTTCATTAATAACCGAAAATAAACGAAACATATGGAATCCGTGACAATAAATTTTGTGCGTTCAAAATAAGTAAGGCTAACCATCAGGCATTTTCGCAAAAAATTGAAAATTGTTTTTTGTTGAAATTCCGGTTAAAAACGATTATAGGTAACGTATAAGACACGTTGAGCCCGAAATTACCGGTTGGGTGCATAAGGAACGCGTGGTCATACTTGGAAGTTTCGTATTTTGAAATTCGGACACGTTGTGCTTCGAACCTAGATTGTAGGCGAATGAGGAGACATATTGCAGCAAATTAAACGTTGATCTACTCATAATTTCATTAATAACCGAAAATAAACGAAACATACGGAATCCGTGACAATAAATTTTGTGCGTTCAAAATAAGTAAGGCTAACCATCAGGCATTTTCGCAAAAAATTGAAAATTGTTTTTTGTTGAAATTCCGGTTGAAAACGATTATAGGTAACGTATAAGACATGTTGAGCTCAAAATTACCGATTGGGTGCATAAGGAACGCGTGTTCATACTTGGAAGTATCGTATTTTGAAATTCGGACACGTTGTGCTTCGAACCTAGATTTTAGGCGAATGAGGAGACATATTGTAGCAAATTAAACGTTGATCTACTCATAATTTCATTAATAACCGAAAATAAACGAAACATATGGAATCCGTGACAATAAATTTTGTGCGTTCAAAATAAGTAAGGCTAACCATCAGGCATTTTCGCAAAAAATTGAAAATTGTTTTTTGTTGAAATTCCGGTTAAAAACGATTATAGGTAACGTATAAGACACGTTGAGCCCGAAATTACCGGTTGGGTGCATAAGGAACGCGTGGTCATACTTGGAAGTTTCGTATTTTGAAATTCGGACACGTTGTGCTTCGAACCTAGATTTTAGGCGAATGAGGAGACATATTGCAGCAAATTAAACGTTGATCTACTCATAATTTCATTAATAACCGAAAATAAACGAAACATATGGAATCCGTGACAATAAATTTTGTGCGTTCAAAATAAGTAAGGCTAACCATCAGGCATTTTCGCAAAAAATTGAAAATTTTTTTTTGTTGAAATTCCGGTTGAAAACGATTATAGGTAACGTATAAGACATGTTGAGCTCAAAATTACCGATTGGGTGCATAAGGAACGCGTGTTCATACTTGGAAGTATCGTATTTTGAAATTCGGACACGTTGTGCTTCGAACCTAGATTTTAGGCGAATGAGGAGACATATTGTAGCAAATTAAACGTTGATCTACTCATAATTTCATTAATAACCGAAAATAAACGAAACATATGGAATCCGTGAAAATAAATTTTGTGCGTTCAAAATAAGTAAGGCTTACCATCAGGCATTTTCGCAAAAAATTGAAAATTGTTTTTTGTTGAAATTCCGGTTAAAAACGATTATAGGTAACGTATAAGACACGTTGAGCCCGAAATTACCGGTTGGGTGCATAAGGAACGCGTGGTCATACTTGGAAGTTTCGTATTTTGAAATTCGGACACGTTGTGCTTCGAACCTAGATTGTAGGCGAATGAGGAGACATATTGCAGCAAATTAAACGTTGATCTACTCATAATTTCATTAATAACCGAAAATAAACGAAACATACGGAATCCGTGACAATAAATTTTGTGCGTTCAAAATAAGTAAGGCTAACCATCAGGCATTTTCGCAAAAAATTGAAAATTGTTTTTTGTTGAAATTCCGGTTGAAAACGATTATAGGTAACGTATAAGACACGTTGAGCCCGAAATTACCGGTTGGGTGCATAAGGAACGCGTGGTCATACTTAGAAGTTTCGTATTTTGAAATTCGGACACGTTGTGCTTCGAACCTAGATTTTAGGCGAATGAGGAGACATATTGTAGCAAATTAAACGTTGATCTACTCATAATTTCATTAATAACCGAAAATAAACGAAACATATGGAATCCGTGAAAATAAATTTTGTGCGTTCAAAATAAGTAAGGCTTACCATCAGGCATTTTCGCAAAAAATTGAAAATTGTTTTTTGTTGAAATTCCGGTTGAAAACGATTATAGGTAACGTATAAGACATGTTGAGCTCAAAATTACCGATTGGGTGCATAAGGAACGCGTGTTCATACTTGGAAGTATCGTATTTTGAAATTCGGACACGTTGTGCTTCGAACCTAGATTTTAGGCGAATGAGGAGACATATTGTAGCAAATTAAACGTTGATCTACTCATAATTTCATTAATAACCGAAAATAAACGAAACATATGGAATCCGTGACAATAAATTTTGTGCGTTCAAAATAAGTAAGGCTAACCATCAGGCATTTTCGCAAAAAATTGAAAATTGTTTTTTGTTGAAATTCCGGTTAAAAACGATTATAGGTAACGTATAAGACACGTTGAGCCCGAAATTACCGGTTGGGTGCATAAGGAACGCGTGGTCATACTTGGAAGTTTCGTATTTTGAAATTCGGACACGTTGTGCTTCGAACCTAGATTGTAGGCGAATGAGGAGACATATTGCAGCAAATTAAACGTTGATCTACTCATAATTTCATTAATAACCGAAAATAAACGAAACATACGGAATCCGTGACAATAAATTTTGTGCGTTCAAAATAAGTAAGGCTAACCATCAGGCATTTTCGCAAAAAATTGAAAATTGTTTTTTGTTGAAATTCCGGTTGAAAACGATTATAGGTAACGTATAAGACACGTTGAGCCCGAAATTACCGGTTGGGTGCATAAGGAACGCGTGGTCATACTTGGAAGTTTCGTATTTTGAAATTCGGACACGTTGTGCTTCGAACCTAGATTTTAGGCGAATGAGGAGACATATTGTAGCAAATTAAACGTTGATCTACTCATAATTTCATTAATAACCGAAAATAAACGAAACATATGGAATCCGTGAAAATAAATTTTGTGCGTTCAAAATAAGTAAGGCTTACCATCAGGCATTTTCGCAAAAAATTGAAAATTGTTTTTTGTTGAAATTCCGGTTGAAAACGATTATAGGTAACGTATAAGACATGTTGAGCTCAAAATTACCGATTGGGTGCATAAGGAACGCGTGTTCATACTTGGAAGTATCGTATTTTGAAATTCGGACACGTTGTGCTTCGAACCTAGATTTTAGGCGAATGAGGAGACATATTGTAGCAAATTAAACGTTGATCTACTCATAATTTCATTAATAACCGAAAATAAACGAAACATATGGAATCCGTGACAATAAATTTTGTGCGTTCAAAATAAGTAAGGCTAACCATCAGGCATTTTCGCAAAAAATTGAAAATTGTTTTTTGTTGAAATTCCGGTTAAAAACGATTATAGGTAACGTATAAGACACGTTGAGCCCGAAATTACCGGTTGGGTGCATAAGGAACGCGTGGTCATACTTGGAAGTTTCGTATTTTGAAATTCGGACACGTTGTGCTTCGAACCTAGATTGTAGGCGAATGAGGAGACATATTGCAGCAAATTAAACGTTGATCTACTCATAATTTCATTAATAACCGAAAATAAACGAAACATATGGAATCCGTGACAATAAATTTTGTGCGTTCAAAATAAGTAAGGCTAACCATCAGGCATTTTCGCAAAAAATTGAAAATTTTTTTTTGTTGAAATTCCGGTTGAAAACGATTATAGGTAACGTATAAGACATGTTGAGCTCAAAATTACCGATTGGGTGCATAAGGAACGCGTGTTCATACTTGGAAGTATCGTATTTTGAAATTCGGACACGTTGTGCTTCGAACCTAGATTTTAGGCGAATGAGGAGACATATTGTAGCAAATTAAACGTTGATCTACTCATAATTTCATTAATAACCGAAAATAAACGAAACATATGGAATCCGTGACAATAAATTTTGTGCGTTCAAAATAAGTAAGGCTAACCATCAGGCATTTTCGCAAAAAATTGAAAATTGTTTTTTGTTGAAATTCCGGTTAAAAACGATTATAGGTAACGTATAAGACACGTTGAGCCCGAAATTACCGGTTGGGTGCATAAGGAACGCGTGGTCATACTTGGAAGTTTCGTATTTTGAAATTCGGACACGTTGTGCTTCGAACCTAGATTGTAGGCGAATGAGGAGACATATTGCAGCAAATTAAACGTTGATCTACTCATAATTTCATTAATAACCGAAAATAAACGAAACATATGGAATCCGTGACAATAAATTTTGTGCGTTCAAAATAAGTAAGGCTAACCATCAGGCATTTTCGCAAAAAATTGAAAATTTTTTTTTGTTGAAATTCCGGTTGAAAACGATTATAGGTAACGTATAAGACATGTTGAGCTCAAAATTACCGATTGGGTGCATAAGGAACGCGTGTTCATACTTGGAAGTATCGTATTTTGAAATTCGGACACGTTGTGCTTCGAACCTAGATTTTAGGCGAATGAGGAGACATATTGTAGCAAATTAAACGTTGATCTACTCATAATTTCATTAATAACCGAAAATAAACGAAACATACGGAATCCGTGACAATAAATTTTGTGCGTTCAAAATAAGTAAGGCTAACCATCAGGCATTTTCGCAAAAAATTGAAAATTGTTTTTTGTTGAAATTCCGGTTGAAAACGATTATAGGTAACGTATAAGACACGTTGAGCCCGAAATTACCGGTTGGGTGCATAAGGAACGCGTGGTCATACTTAGAAGTTTCGTATTTTGAAATTCGGACACGTTGTGCTTCGAACCTAGATTTTAGGCGAATGAGGAGACATATTGTAGCAAATTAAACGTTGATCTACTCATAATTTCATTAATAACCGAAAATAAACGAAACATATGGAATCCGTGAAAATAAATTTTGTGCGTTCAAAATAAGTAAGGCTTACCATCAGGCATTTTCGCAAAAAATTGAAAATTGTTTTTTGTTGAAATTCCGGTTGAAAACGATTATAGGTAACGTATAAGACATGTTGAGCTCAAAATTACCGATTGGGTGCATAAGGAACGCGTGTTCATACTTGGAAGTATCGTATTTTGAAATTCGGACACGTTGTGCTTCGAACCTAGATTTTAGGCGAATGAGGAGACATATTGTAGCAAATTAAACGTTGATCTACTCATAATTTCATTAATAACCGAAAATAAACGAAACATATGGAATCCGTGACAATAAATTTTGTGCGTTCAAAATAAGTAAGGCTAACCATCAGGCATTTTCGCAAAAAATTGAAAATTGTTTTTTGTTGAAATTCCGGTTAAAAACGATTATAGGTAACGTATAAGACACGTTGAGCCCGAAATTACCGGTTGGGTGCATAAGGAACGCGTGGTCATACTTGGAAGTTTCGTATTTTGAAATTCGGACACGTTGTGCTTCGAACCTAGATTGTAGGCGAATGAGGAGACATATTGCAGCAAATTAAACGTTGATCTACTCATAATTTCATTAATAACCGAAAATAAACGAAACATACGGAATCCGTGACAATAAATTTTGTGCGTTCAAAATAAGTAAGGCTAACCATCAGGCATTTTCGCAAAAAATTGAAAATTGTTTTTTGTTGAAATTCCGGTTGAAAACGATTATAGGTAACGTATAAGACACGTTGAGCCCGAAATTACCGGTTGGGTGCATAAGGAACGCGTGGTCATACTTGGAAGTTTCGTATTTTGAAATTCGGACACGTTGTGCTTCGAACCTAGATTTTAGGCGAATGAGGAGACATATTGTAGCAAATTAAACGTTGATCTACTCATAATTTCATTAATAACCGAAAATAAACGAAACATATGGAATCCGTGAAAATAAATTTTGTGCGTTCAAAATAAGTAAGGCTTACCATCAGGCATTTTCGCAAAAAATTGAAAATTGTTTTTTGTTGAAATTCCGGTTGAAAACGATTATAGGTAACGTATAAGACATGTTGAGCTCAAAATTACCGATTGGGTGCATAAGGAACGCGTGTTCATACTTGGAAGTATCGTATTTTGAAATTCGGACACGTTGTGCTTCGAACCTAGATTTTAGGCGAATGAGGAGACATATTGTAGCAAATTAAACGTTGATCTACTCATAATTTCATTAATAACCGAAAATAAACGAAACATATGGAATCCGTGACAATAAATTTTGTGCGTTCAAAATAAGTAAGGCTAACCATCAGGCATTTTCGCAAAAAATTGAAAATTGTTTTTTGTTGAAATTCCGGTTAAAAACGATTATAGGTAACGTATAAGACACGTTGAGCCCGAAATTACCGGTTGGGTGCATAAGGAACGCGTGGTCATACTTGGAAGTTTCGTATTTTGAAATTCGGACACGTTGTGCTTCGAACCTAGATTGTAGGCGAATGAGGAGACATATTGCAGCAAATTAAACGTTGATCTACTCATAATTTCATTAATAACCGAAAATAAACGAAACATATGGAATCCGTGACAATAAATTTTGTGCGTTCAAAATAAGTAAGGCTAACCATCAGGCATTTTCGCAAAAAATTGAAAATTTTTTTTTGTTGAAATTCCGGTTGAAAACGATTATAGGTAACGTATAAGACATGTTGAGCTCAAAATTACCGATTGGGTGCATAAGGAACGCGTGTTCATACTTGGAAGTATCGTATTTTGAAATTCGGACACGTTGTGCTTCGAACCTAGATTTTAGGCGAATGAGGAGACATATTGTAGCAAATTAAACGTTGATCTACTCATAATTTCATTAATAACCGAAAATAAACGAAACATATGGAATCCGTGACAATAAATTTTGTGCGTTCAAAATAAGTAAGGCTAACCATCAGGCATTTTCGCAAAAAATTGAAAATTGTTTTTTGTTGAAATTCCGGTTAAAAACGATTATAGGTAACGTATAAGACACGTTGAGCCCGAAATTACCGGTTGGGTGCATAAGGAACGCGTGGTCATACTTGGAAGTTTCGTATTTTGAAATTCGGACACGTTGTGCTTCGAACCTAGATTTTAGGCGAATGAGGAGACATATTGTAGCAAATTAAACGTTGATCTACTCATAATTTCATTAATAACCGAAAATAAACGAAACATATGGAATCCGTGAAAATAAATTTTGTGCGTTCAAAATAAGTAAGGCTTACCATCAGGCATTTTCGCAAAAAATTGAAAATTGTTTTTTGTTGAAATTCCGGTTGAAAACGATTATAGGTAACGTATAAGACATGTTGAGCTCAAAATTACCGATTGGGTGCATAAGGAACGCGTGTTCATACTTGGAAGTATCGTATTTTGAAATTCGGACACGTTGTGCTTCGAACCTAGATTTTAGGCGAATGAGGAGACATATTGTAGCAAATTAAACGTTGATCTACTCATAATTTCATTAATAACCGAAAATAAACGAAACATACGGAATCCGTGACAATAAATTTTGTGCGTTCAAAATAAGTAAGGCTAACCATCAGGCATTTTCGCAAAAAATTGAAAATTGTTTTTTGTTGAAATTCCGGTTGAAAACGATTATAGGTAACGTATAAGACATGTTGAGCTCAAAATTACCGATTGGGTGCATAAGGAACGCGTGTTCATACTTGGAAGTATCGTATTTTGAAATTCGGACACGTTGTGCTTCGAACCTAGATTTTAGGCGAATGAGGAGACATATTGTAGCAAATTAAACGTTGATCTACTCATAATTTCATTAATAACCGAAAATAAACGAAACATATGGAATCCGTGACAATAAATTTTGTGCGTTCAAAATAAGTAAGGCTAACCATCAGGCATTTTCGCAAAAAATTGAAAATTGTTTTTTGTTGAAATTCCGGTTAAAAACGATTATAGGTAACGTATAAGACACGTTGAGCCCGAAATTACCGGTTGGGTGCATAAGGAACGCGTGGTCATACTTGGAAGTTTCGTATTTTGAAATTCGGACACGTTGTGCTTCGAACCTAGATTGTAGGCGAATGAGGAGACATATTGCAGCAAATTAAACGTTGATCTACTCATAATTTCATTAATAACCGAAAATAAACGAAACATATGGAATCCGTGACAATAAATTTTGTGCGTTCAAAATAAGTAAGGCTAACCATCAGGCATTTTCGCAAAAAATTGAAAATTGTTTTTTGTTGAAATTCCGGTTAAAAACGATTATAGGTAACGTATAAGACACGTTGAGCCCGAAATTACCGGTTGGGTGCATAAGGAACGCGTGGTCATACTTGGAAGTTTCGTATTTTGAAATTCGGACACGTTGTGCTTCGAACCTAGATTTTAGGCGAATGAGGAGACATATTGTAGCAAATTAAACGTTGATCTACTCATAATTTCATTAATAACCGAAAATAAACGAAACATATGGAATCCGTGAAAATAAATTTTGTGCGTTCAAAATAAGTAAGGCTAACCATCAGGCATTTTCGCAAAAAATTGAAAATTTTTTTTTGTTGAAATTCCGGTTGAAAACGATTATTGGTAACGTATAAGACACGTTGAGCTCAAAATTACCGGTTGGGTGCATAAGGAACGCGTGTTCATACTTGGAAGTTTCGTATTTTGAAATTCGGACACGTTGTGCTTCGAACCTAGATTTTAGGCGAATGAGGAGACATATTGTAGCAAATTAAACGTTGATCTACTCATAATTTCATTAATAACCGAAAATAAACGAAACATATGGAATCCGTGACAATAAATTTTGTGCGTTCAAAATAAGTAAGGCTAACCATCAGGCATTTTCGCAAAAAATTGAAAATTGTTTTTTGTTGAAATTCCGGTTGAAAACGATTATAGGTAACGTATAAGACACGTTGAGCCCGAAATTACCGGTTGGGTGCATAAGGAACGCGTGGTCATACTTGGAAGTTTCGTATTTTGAAATTCGGACACGTTGTGCTTCGAACCTAGATTTTAGGCGAATGAGGAGACATATTGTAGCAAATTAAACGTTGATCTACTCATAATTTCATTAATAACCGAAAATAAACGAAACATATGGAATCCGTGAAAATAAATTTTGTGCGTTCAAAATAAGTAAGGCTTACCATCAGGCATTTTCGCAAAAAATTGAAAATTGTTTTTTGTTGAAATTCCGGTTGAAAACGATTATAGGTAACGTATAAGACATGTTGAGCTCAAAATTACCGATTGGGTGCATAAGGAACGCGTGTTCATACTTGGAAGTATCGTATTTTGAAATTCGGACACGTTGTGCTTCGAACCTAGATTTTAGGCGAATGAGGAGACATATTGTAGCAAATTAAACGTTGATCTACTCATAATTTCATTAATAACCGAAAATAAACGAAACATATGGAATCCGTGACAATAAATTTTGTGCGTTCAAAATAAGTAAGGCTAACCATCAGGCATTTTCGCAAAAAATTGAAAATTGTTTTTTGTTGAAATTCCGGTTAAAAACGATTATAGGTAACGTATAAGACACGTTGAGCCCGAAATTACCGGTTGGGTGCATAAGGAACGCGTGGTCATACTTGGAAGTTTCGTATTTTGAAATTCGGACACGTTGTGCTTCGAACCTAGATTGTAGGCGAATGAGGAGACATATTGCAGCAAATTAAACGTTGATCTACTCATAATTTCATTAATAACCGAAAATAAACGAAACATATGGAATCCGTGACAATAAATTTTGTGCGTTCAAAATAAGTAAGGCTAACCATCAGGCATTTTCGCAAAAAATTGAAAATTTTTTTTTGTTGAAATTCCGGTTGAAAACGATTATAGGTAACGTATAAGACATGTTGAGCTCAAAATTACCGATTGGGTGCATAAGGAACGCGTGTTCATACTTGGAAGTATCGTATTTTGAAATTCGGACACGTTGTGCTTCGAACCTAGATTTTAGGCGAATGAGGAGACATATTGTAGCAAATTAAACGTTGATCTACTCATAATTTCATTAATAACCGAAAATAAACGAAACATATGGAATCCGTGACAATAAATTTTGTGCGTTCAAAATAAGTAAGGCTAACCATCAGGCATTTTCGCAAAAAATTGAAAATTGTTTTTTGTTGAAATTCCGGTTAAAAACGATTATAGGTAACGTATAAGACACGTTGAGCCCGAAATTACCGGTTGGGTGCATAAGGAACGCGTGGTCATACTTGGAAGTTTCGTATTTTGAAATTCGGACACGTTGTGCTTCGAACCTAGATTTTAGGCGAATGAGGAGACATATTGTAGCAAATTAAACGTTGATCTACTCATAATTTCATTAATAACCGAAAATAAACGAAACATATGGAATCCGTGAAAATAAATTTTGTGCGTTCAAAATAAGTAAGGCTTACCATCAGGCATTTTCGCAAAAAATTGAAAATTGTTTTTTGTTGAAATTCCGGTTGAAAACGATTATTGGTAACGTATAAGACACGTTGAGCTCAAAATTACCGGTTGGGTGCATAAGGAACGCGTGGTCATACTTGGAAGTTTCGTATTTTGAAATTCGGACACGTTGTGCTTCGAACCTAGATTGTAGGCGAATGAGGAGACATATTGCAGCAAATTAAACGTTGATCTACTCATAATTTCATTAATAACCGAAAATAAACGAAACATATGGAATCCGTGAAAATAAATTTTGTGCGTTCAAAATAAGTAAGGCTTACCATCAGGCATTTTCGCAAAAAATTGAAAATTGTTTTTTGTTGAAATTCCGGTTGAAAACGATTATAGGTAACGTATAAGACATGTTGAGCTCAAAATTACCGATTGGGTGCATAAGGAACGCGTGTTCATACTTGGAAGTATCGTATTTTGAAATTCGGACACGTTGTGCTTCGAACCTAGATTTTAGGCGAATGAGGAGACATATTGTAGCAAATTAAACGTTGATCTACTCATAATTTCATTAATAACCGAAAATAAACGAAACATATGGAATCCGTGACAATAAATTTTGTGCGTTCAAAATAAGTAAGGCTAACCATCAGGCATTTTCGCAAAAAATTGAAAATTGTTTTTTGTTGAAATTCCGGTTAAAAACGATTATAGGTAACGTATAAGACACGTTGAGCCCGAAATTACCGGTTGGGTGCATAAGGAACGCGTGGTCATACTTGGAAGTTTCGTATTTTGAAATTCGGACACGTTGTGCTTCGAACCTAGATTTTAGGCGAATGAGGAGACATATTGTAGCAAATTAAACGTTGATCTACTCATAATTTCATTAATAACCGAAAATAAACGAAACATATGGAATCCGTGAAAATAAATTTTGTGCGTTCAAAATAAGTAAGGCTTACCATCAGGCATTTTCGCAAAAAATTGAAAATTGTTTTTTGTTGAAATTCCGGTTGAAAACGATTATTGGTAACGTATAAGACACGTTGAGCTCAAAATTACCGGTTGGGTGCATAAGGAACGCGTGGTCATACTTGGAAGTTTCGTATTTTGAAATTCGGACACGTTGTGCTTCGAACCTAGATTGTAGGCGAATGAGGAGACATATTGCAGCAAATTAAACGTTGATCTACTCATAATTTCATTAATAACCGAAAATAAACGAAACATACGGAATCCGTGACAATAAATTTTGTGCGTTCAAAATAAGTAAGGCGAACCATCAGGCATTTTCGCAAAAAATTGAAAATTTTTTTTTGTTGAAATTCCGGTTGAAAACGATTATAGGTAACGTATAAGACATGTTGAGCTCAAAATTACCGGTTGGGTGCATAAGGAACGCGTGGTCATACTTGGAAGTTTCGTATTTTGAAATTCGGACACGTTGTGCTTCGAACCTAGATTGTAGGCGAATGAGGGAACATATTGCAGCAAATTAAACGTTGATCTACTCATAATTTCATTAATAACCGAAAATAAAAGAAACATACGGAATCCGTGACAATAAATTTTGTGCGTTCAAAATAAGTAAGGCGAACCATCAGGCATTTTCGCAAAAAATTGAAAATTTTTTTTTGTTGAAATTCCGGTTGAAAACGATTATAGGTAACGTATAAGACATGTTGAGCTCAAAATTACCGGTTGGGTGCATAAGGAACGCGTGGTCATACTTGGAAGTTTCGTATTTTGAAATTCGGACACGTTGTGCTTCGAACCTAGATTGTAGGCGAATGAGGGAACATATTGCAGCAAATTAAACGTTGATCTACTCATAATTTCATTAATAACCGAAAATAAAAGAAACATACGGAATCCGTGACAATAAATTTTGTGCGTTCAAAATAAGTAAGGCTAACCATCAGGCATTTTCGCAAAAAATTGAAAAATTTTTTTTGTTGAAATTCCGGTTGAAAACGATTATAGGTAACGTATAAGACACGTTGAGCTCAAAATTACCGGTTGGGTGCATAAGGAACGCGTGGTCATACTTGGAAGTTTCGTATTTTGAAATTCGGACACGTTGTGCTTCGAACCTAGATTGTAGGCGAATGAGGAGACATATTGCAGCAAATTAAACGTTGATCTACTCATAATTTCATTAATAACCGAAAATAAACGAAACATATGGAATCCGTGACAATAAATTTTGTGCGTTCAAAATAAGTAAGGCTAACCATCAGGCATTTTCGCAAAAAATTGAAAATTGTTTTTTGTTGAAATTCCGGTTAAAAACGATTATAGGTAACGTATAAGACACGTTGAGCCCGAAATTACCGGTTGGGTGCATAAGGAACGCGTGGTCATACTTGGAAGTTTCGTATTTTGAAATTCGGACACGTTGTGCTTCGAACCTAGATTGTAGGCGAATGAGGAGACATATTGCAGCAAATTAAACGTTGATCTACTCATAATTTCATTAATAACCGAAAATAAACGAAACATATGGAATCCGTGACAATAAATTTTGTGCGTTCAAAATAAGTAAGGCTAACCATCAGGCATTTTCGCAAAAAATTGAAAATTTTTTTTTGTTGAAATTCCGGTTGAAAACGATTATAGGTAACGTATAAGACATGTTGAGCTCAAAATTACCGGTTGGGTGCATAAGGAACGCGTGGTCATACTTGGAAGTTTCGTATTTTGAAATTCGGACACGTTGTGCTTCGAACCTAGATTGCAGGCGAATGAGGAGACATATTGTAGCAAATTAAACGTTGATCTACTAATAATTTCATTAATAACCGAAAATAAACGAAACATACGGAATCCGTGACAATAAATTTTGTGCGTTCAAAATAAGTAAGGCTAACCATCAGGCATTTTAGCAAAAAATTGAAAATTGTTTTTTGTTGAAATTCCGGTTGAAAACGATTATAGGTAACGTATAAGACACGTTGAGCTCAAAATTACCGGTTGGGTGCATAAGGAACGCGTGGTCATACTTGGAAGTTTCGTATTTTGAAATTCGGACACGTTGTGCTTCGAACCTAGATTTTAGGCGAATGAGGAGACATATTGTAGCAAATTAAACGTTGATCTACTAATAATTTCATTAATAACCGAAAATAAACGAAACATACGGAATCCGTGACAATAAATTTTGTGCGTTCAAAATAAGTAAGGCTAACCATCAGGCATTTTCGCAAAAAATTGAAAATTGTTTTTTGTTGAAATTCCGGTTGAAAACGATTATAGGTAACGTATAAGACACGTTGAGCCCGAAATTACCGGTTGGGTGCATAAGGAACGCGTGGTCATACTTGGAAGTTTCGTATTTTGAAATTCGGACACGTTGTGCTTCGAACCTAGATTTTAGGCGAATGAGGAGACATATTGTAGCAAATTAAACGTTGATCTACTCATAATTTCATTAATAACCGAAAATAAACGAAACATACGGAATCCGTGACAATAAATTTTGTGCGTTCAAAATAAGTAAGGCTAACCATCAGGCATTTTCGCAAAAAATTGAAAATTGTTTTTTGTTGAAATTCCGGTTGAAAACGATTATAGGTAACGTATAAGACACGTTGAGCCCGAAATTACCGGTTGGGTGCATAAGGAACGCGTGGTCATACTTGGAAGTTTCGAATTTTGAAATTCGGACACGTTGTGCTTCGAACCTAGATTGTAGGCGAATGAGGAGACATATTGTAGCAAATTAAACGTTGATCTACTCATAATTTCATTAATAACCGAAAATAAACGAAACATAAATAAGTAAGGCTTACCATCAGGCATTTTCGCAAAAAATTGAAAATTTTTTTTTGTTGAAATTCCGGTTGAAAACGATTATAGGTAACGTATAAGACATGTTGAGCTCAAAATTACTGGTTGGGTGCATAAGGAACGCGTGGTCATACTTGGAAGTTTCGTATTTTGAAATTCGGACACGTTGTTGCTACGAACCTAGATTGTAGGCGAATGAGGGGACATATTGCAGCAAATTAAACGTTGATCTACTCATAATTTCATTAATAACCGAAAATAAACGAAACATACGGAATCCGTGACAATAAATTTTGTGCGTTCAAAATAAGTAAGGCTAACCATCAGGCATTTTCGCAAAAAATTTAAATTTTTTTTTGTTGAAATTCCAGTTTAAAATGATTATAGGTAACGTATAAGACATGTTGAGCCCGAAATTACCGGTTGGGTGCATAAGGAACGCGTGGTCATACTTGGAAGTTTCGTATTTTGAAATTCGGACACGTTGTGCTTCGAACCTAGGTTTTAGGCGAATGAGGAGACATATTGTAGCAAATTAAACGTTGATCTACTCATAATTTCATTAATAACCGAAAATAAACGAAACATACGGAATCCGTGACAATAAATTTTGTGCGTTCAAAATAAGTAAGGCTAACTTCGGAGTGAGTATTTTGATTTACACATTTCTCGTAAAGTTTTTTGGAGGGCAATCGCTACTCTGGAGTTTTGATTTGGTGCCACCCCCTGTTGTTCCAGCTCATCTTAATAAATAAATGAATGTATTTAAAAAATGTAATTTATAATTATTAATTGTTGTTAATGGTTGGGTTTTACTGCCTTTTCTTGTTTTCCTTTTGTTAGAACTTTAATTATTAATTTATTTGCCCTATTTTATTTTTTGTATTTTAATTATTATTTTTATACATTTTTGTAAATAGCTTAATTTAGTTGATTTTCTCTGAATTTCCATATCAATCTAATTTCTAATCAGTCTAATTTACACCTCGATACAACTTAAAGACAATGTAGTTTATCACAAAATTCGTGAGAAAATGACTGCACAATTCGATTCCAATGAAATAACAAAAATCCAATGTATCCACAAAACCCACACACAAAAAATAAAAATTGTTAAATCTCCAAATCTGTATTACTTGGTCACACCATTAATTCTTGTCTATAATCCCGCGTGATTGTCTATCTCTTTGCGTGTATATCGACATTATATCTACATATTCAGACATGTAATGTATCTACAAATATTTAATGTTTGCTAAATTAAATCAATAAAATATCATAATAATAATAATAAATGAAATTCCTTAAAACTATACTTGTATATTTAATTATTTAATAACATTTTTGCTTTAATGTACGATAAATAGTTTTTGTAGCCATGGTCAAAGTCATGGTAAGGCAAAATACATTTTTCGGCTATTTCAAAAGATAAATATTTTTTTATTTAATAAATGATTATCTTACGTTTAAGAGACATATTAGGAAATATTTATTAGAATTACACGTATGTTAGTGGTCTAATATACATGCTGTTAGTTGGCAGGTAAGCTTTATATAACGTATATCGGTTTTGACATTAAAATGATTTTATCTAATTTATTTATTAAAACCTATTAGATTTAGATAAATAAGCATTTTGCGCAATACCAAGAAAATCATTTTTGGTTAGTCATCGTAATATACGACTGCTTCCAAGCATTATGCCACACAGTGCTAAGCATATGATAATAAATCGGGTCAAATAAAACGCTTATATGATTAATGTCATGGGAGATTGGCTTGTGACTCGACCACATCGTATAATATGGTGTGAAATTCTAAAAATCCGAAGAATCAATTTCTGTAAATCGCACATTTATTGAATACACAAAGTAACTCAACCATATCATGTTTAGGCCAAGGCTACGGTAATGGACTTGATATTGATGTAACCGCGAATATCAAAACGTTATAATTTATTCATTGGGTTACAAACCAACCAAACAAATTAAATATTCCAATTTAATATATTTTAAATAAATTAATGGTTTTGGCATATCGATTAGCTTAATTTTAAAATTTAAAATCATCGCCACCCAGTATACATAATCAAAAACAAACTATTTAAGAAGATTGTCCATTGCCCGGAAAAAGTAATAAATTATGAGATAGAATCATTTTGCGTGTGATTTTAAATGACGTGATGTGAGACATAAATCGGTCGGCCAATTACATATAGGCCATAAATATAAGATTTCGACATACCCAAACAGGAGTGGACACTCACGTTTTACAGTGATAGTAGCTGAAGCAGCGCTCATCATCCTTCCAATAGATACCCCATTTAGAAAATCCGGGTCGGAAAAGAGGTTGGATGAGCTTGGCGCAGGAGAATTTTGCCATTTTTCACCACTTCTCGTCCAATATACCTTTCGGAGAATTTGGCAAGTATCCGGGACCAAACGAAAGATATGGCCGTCGCCAGTGACTTTAACTTTAAAATGCTGATTGGACCGGTTCTTGTATAATTTTCTGCCTTAATAGTGAAGGTGCTCCCATATTTTCTAAAAAGGCAATTATGTATCCGTGCTTGACGTAGCTTTTGGATGTGATCGGAAATAAACTAATAAACTGGAAATTAGCGAGACTGAAATGGTCAGTGGTCATCGTTGTATCTCGTTCGAAGTGAATACCATCGATAGAATGAGGGAAAAATCAGCCCAGGAGACAGCTTATTGGTTGAGGGATTGGTACGTTTCAGCTCCACAATTCACTGGCAGCTATGATAAACTAACGCTACACAAACTCAAACGGACCCTACAAAAGAACTGAAGAATATGTGCGAGGAAGTACTACGGCTTCGCAGCAACGAACCGGCAACGAAGACGAAGAGCGATAAACTGATCGAACGGGAGATTGCAGAACTCCGTAGAGCTAGATCCTAAGCCAGGAGGCTTTAAAGCCGCCGTATTAAAGGTCTACAAAATTGTTACAAAACCATTTAGACGCGTTGTCTCGTCCCTAACAGCGAGAAATGTCGTATTGCAGCAAAATTGCATCCAAAAAGGATTCTGGAAGTGTTTAACAAGAAGGTGTTTTAACAAGCCTTTCTCTTCATCTGGAAGAACTTATTAAAAAGGACGAGTAAGGCACCTGCCGCTATATAGAATGATGGGCGATATTAACAAAGCAAGAATTTTTCAGAAAACCTGTTTGAATTCTGAGCGGGACACGGTCGACGCCATAACGGACATCATGACGTTTGTCGTGTTCTTACAGATCGGCAGATTATTGTAGAATTGGGTGACTCAGTGTCAGCAGGATTCATAAGAACTAGTAGGCCAGTTCAAGGCAGTGGTGTATAGCATTTCCGTGTGGCTCAGCAGATATAGACTGGAGCTATCCTCACGAATTTAGAATTCTCTGATGAATGAGTATGGGTGAAACCCGTAGACCAGATCGACTATCTTGGAGCTTGGACAGAGACACGGCATTGCTTCCATACGCATTTTAAAAAGACTGTGGCTAGGTTGCTAACATCGGTGATATTCTAGATCGAGTTATACGGAGTAACCACGGGTGAGGTCCCTTGAAACGGCCACAGCATGCGATTAGCTCGATCGGATGCAAATAATGATTGCCCTGTGAGTATGCAGAGCCTTTACGGCCAGACGGTCTCAGTGGATGCTGCTTTTGTTATTGTTAGTATTCCACCATTAACCCTGGTGGCCAGACACAGAGAGGAAATATTAAATAGGGTTCCAAAGGAGGTGGCCCAAAACAAGATGGTGCGGAACAATCACAGAAGCGTCGAATAAACCGGTTTTCGACACGGCACCGGATCTCCCGAATTAGGAAATGGCTAGAGAAAATCATGGCTGCATGCATTCATTATAATGGAAAATTATGAAAAACAATACAAAAAATTTAGTGAAATGTTAGAAAATTAGTTATTGTTATGTTGATTTCGACTGAAGGAAAAATGTTACACTGAGGGTAAAAATGGTATTCCAACTGCTGTCAAAATGTTCGATTGAAAAAAAATACCACAAGGGTAATATTTTGCTACACCCAGTGTAATTTTCTCTACTCCAGGTTTTTTGGTCGAATAAACCATTTTTTGTTGTTGTCATACGCCATTTTTTTCTATACTTGTCAAAACAAAATACTTTCAAGCAATGTTAATTTGTTATTCATCGTAAAGATGACATTTTGACATTTAAAAGCGGTGTAGTTCATTTCTGTTCCATTGATACAAAATGAGAGTATAAAATGAGGGTACTATTTTTAGAGTAGGAATATATCAATCGAAATCAACATATGTGAAAAACTCGAAGTTTGGATTTTTTAGGAATAAGCGATGTTAGTTACAAAACGTTCGGTTTGAACAAATGCTACGAGAATATATTGGCTGCGTACCAATAGTCGGGTAAAAGTCAATTTTAAGTAAATTTTTCGGCAAATTTATTTATTTTTCAAAATTTCTATAGCAAACTGATCAAAAAATTTATTCTAAATCCGATTTTTACTACAGTAAACGGTTTATCCGACTATTGGTCAGCAGCCATTGAAACCACATTTTCCACTGGCTATCTGGTTTAATTAGCAACTAAGTCTACGGACTAATAGTTGGGTAAATCGTTTACTAAGGTACAAAATGGTTTTAGAACAGATTTTTCGATTAGTTTGCCATAGAAATTTTGAAAAATAAATGAATTTACCGAAAAATTTACTTTTACCTTAAGTTTGGCACGTAGCCTATGGAGACAACAATGTCGAAAGTAAGGAATTCGTTTTGGTCAGACTTGCATAGTGACACCATAAAGGTGCGGTTGACATCATTTGTATTCTTTATGATACAGCGAAAAATTGGGGTTTAATGCTGATAACAATATGAAAAAAAACTCGCAACAAACAGTACATGAAAGTTAGGCAAAACCCAACAAAAATAAATTAATCACACGACTCAAGAATACGTAAGTTCAGGAAGGAAAAAGAGGAATATCAAGGTTTAATTGTAAAAGAAGATTTTTTGCGGAAGCATCTGAACATCAGCATCTGATTCAGGGAATAACGGAAATTTCTTAAGTGCGCCAGCTGCGAATGGGGTTAAACAGAACTCTGTCCTAAATTGTTTTGAAAAACACTGCTTATAGACATTCGCAAAACGACTAAAGTACTTGTATAGAGCCACAAAGCAATGGCAAACAGAAAATTAGTATGACTAAGGAATTCCATCGGTTAATTGGTTAAGGATTGGTTCATAATTAGAAAACTGAGGTGGTATGTTTGACGTGGAAAAATTTAACCCGAGTACCTAAATAGGTTTTGTCTGCAATCCGCGGGGGCTGGCGAGTGACAAAATATGAGCACATTCAAGGAAGAGTTAAAATACAGGGCATCTGTTGGGGAAGTTGATGACGTTGTACTGCTGCGCAAATTTTAGTTCTGTGAACTCAAAATTAATAAAATATATGGCTTAGAATAGATTATTCACTGTGTCCCGCCCGTTCATGAAAAATTAAAAATCGGGTTTAGTATAGATTTATCGATCATTTTCTCAAGTCGTATTCATACGACGGATGAAAATCCGGGATTTTTCTATTCGATCGTTTTAACCAATTACATCACAGACACCCCTCTTTTCATACAAAATAGTTGAAAAAAAAATAGACAAAATTAACGTAAACGTTTTTTTTAAGTAATTTTTTCGCTAAATTCAATTATTTTTCAAAAAGTCTATGGTAAACTGATCGAAAAATCCTTCTTAAACCCCTTTTTACCATAATTAACGATTTACCTTAAGTTTGGCACACAGCCTTACGGTGTGGTTCAATTGGTTGAAATACCACATAAAAAGTAAAAAATTGAGGTGAATAAAAATGTCAAACTTTTTATCTGCTTCAAGAGCTGATAAAATTTTTATATGAGAAACATTTGGCTGACGCAAAATAGTTGTTTGTAAACAGAAGTTTGAATTTGATAAAAATCGTAGTTTTTAGTTATAAAATTATCGTAATTGAAAGATATATTTTGAAATAGTATTAATTTTAGTTATTTTCTATTTCTTATCTTTGATATGTTCATAGTTTCGTTAAATAGCAACCATACAATTGTCAAAAAAAATTAAACCAGTTGAAACAGATAAAAAATTACAAAAAAAAAATACCACGAATAAATTTTTAACTATTTATGCGACATTTAAGCCAATTGAAGCACACTCAGTTGATTTTTACCCGACTTTTGGGTACGCAGCCTAAATTTACTTTTCTCTGAATTCACCAATAGCCGTATTTTTTGTGAATTAAAATATTAGAGGTCAATTTTCGAATAAGCAGTGTTTATATTCTAATTTATCATGAACAATTTTCTTTTACTATGGCTGTGTGCCTAACATAAGATAAATCGTTTGCTCCGTCAAACATCAATTTTAGAACAGATCTTTCGTTCAGATTGCCATGGAGTTTTTGAAAAATAATTGAATTTACCGAAAAATTTACTTAAAATTGACATTTACGTGACTTTTACTTTGGCGTATTTATCAGTAGTAATGAAATTCGAGTTTGTTTTATACAGGGTGCCCCAGAGTTGGACGATCAAACAAAGCGGAGTGATGAGAGAGATTATCTCCATCAAAAACAGCCAAGTAACATTTTTTCGAATTACTGGTGGTTCAAAAATCTTTTAAGATGTGTGCCAACCTTAAGGTAAATCGATTACTACGGTAAAAACCGGGTTTATAACAGATTTTTCGATCAGTTTGCCATAGAGTTTTTGAAAAATAGTTGAGTTTACCGAAAAATTTACCTAAAATTAAGTTTTACCTTAAGTTTGGCACATGTTTAGTGAAATCGCATGCGCACCCACCAAAAAATTTAATTTAAGTCGTCGTGTCGCCCAAGTAAGTCGCGTTTATTAAAAATTGCGCTTAACAAAATTTCGAGTAACAGATGGTTTGTCAGAAAAAAAAAGAAAATTATGAACACAATGGTAAACGAAAATCATTGTTTATCAAGACGTTCGGGAGTGCCACGCGGTCCACGTTGCAACGTATTTTAATAAGATATCAGTTACACCCTCACCATGTGCAACTTGTGCAAGACCTTTTACCTGCTCACCATGAAAAAAGGATGCAATTTTGTTAAGCAATGCTACAAAATTCGCAAATTTTAACAACATTTTATTGAGTGATAAAATATGATTTAAAAGGGAGTGGGGGGATATTTAATATCTATAACTTGCACTATAAGGCCCGCATAAGTCCAAAAGAAGTGCTGCGTAGTCGGTTTCAACACCAATTTTGAGTGAACATGTGCGCGGGAATAGTTGACAAAAAACTGATTGTTCAATTTGATTGTTCCACCTCGGATTAGAAGGAAGTCTATCTAATTTTTCTACTAAACGATTTGGATGAATTACTTGATGACGTGTCTCTACAAACACGTCCATTGCATGGCCACCGCGGTCTCTTGATCTAAATCCTTCATATTTGCTCTCTGAGGTTATTATAAAGAGCTGGTTTTTGTAAGAGTAAACCAGACCGAATAGGAGATGCGGCAAGGTATAATCGAAGCGACAAATTTTATTAAACATAACGAAAGTGCATTTTATTCATTTTGTTTTATTTCTGATAAAGCAGCTATTTTAGAACTTTAAATTTTATTAAGTGTATTTTTTAATAAACATGACGTACTTTGTGAAAAAATTGACAAAAAATATTCTGTTTTAAATAGCCCAGTGTGTGACAAATCTGAATTAATGTCGCATATTTTTATGAAAGTGAGCCAACTTTCTGTAGTACATAGTTTTCCTGCTGGCATCACTTAAATATCAACAAAAAAATTGTTAAGAAACAAAAATACTTTACATAACCATTGTTTTTACTTGACAGAAGATAATACAGCTTATAAAAATGATTTTTTTGGACTCTTCTAGATCATAGCATATAAAAAAAAAGTTAAACAAAAGAACTATTTCTCTCTCTCTCTCTAGCTTCACATCCCATGAAAGGATTTTGCCGCCCGCACTATGGTCCTCCAGCCGTCTCGGTCCATCGCTCTCGACCTCCAGTTTCGACATCCTAGTGCCTGTAGATCTTGTTCGCCGTCGTCACGCCAGCGCAGTCGGAGTCTTCCTCTACAACGCACACCGGCTGGTTGTTGATGGAACACTTTATTGGTCATCCGTTGTTGTGGGGACCTTGCAACGTGGCCAGAACGTGGATTGGTTTTATTTAAACAAATTATTTGGTGGGTGTGCATGTGATTTCACTAAAAAAAACACTAAAATTGGAATAAATTTTGCACCAACACCAATTCGAAAAAACTTTACTTGGCCGTTTTTGTTGGAAATGAGCTTCTCTATCACTCTGCTTCGTTTGATCGTCCAATTATGGGACACCCTGTATAAATAAAAAAAATTGAAGGTTTATATAAATAGAATTTGAATCATAATTACTATAAAGGCAGTGTGCCAAACCTAAGGTAAGTCAATTTAAGGTCAATTTTAAGTAAATTTTTCGGTAAATTCAATTATTTTTCGAAAACTCTATGGTAAACTGATCAAAAATTTTGTCATAAAACCAGTTTTTATCGTAGTAAACGATTTACCCTAAGTTTGGTACACAGCCATAATAGAAGCCAACTATGGTTGTGTGTCAAACTTAAGGTAAATCGTTTACTAGGGGAAAAAAACGGTTTTAGGAAGGATTTTCGATCAGTTTGCGATAGAGTTTTTAAAACATAATTGAATTTATCGAAAAATTGACTTTTACCTTAAGTTTGGCATACAGCCAAAATCATAGTTTGATTATAAATATACTTATTTCCAATAAAAGAAATCAAATGTAATTTTAGGTTGTGTGCGAAACTTAAGGTAAAAGTCCACTTTAGGTAAATTTTTCTGTAAATTATATTATTTTTCAAAATCTCTATGGCTAACTGATCGAAAAATCTGTATTAAATCGGGTTTTGTGCCACATAGCCTTAATAGAAAAATTTAAAATTAATGAAATTATATTGAATATAGTTGCATCTGTCGCGGCATCAGTAATTTCCACACCCAGCAGCTTCAATTTAATGCTCTCTGATGCTGCTTATAACCTCTAAAAAATTAACACAATTCTATTTTACACCTAAGACTTTTAATTCTTAAGAAAATTCTTCAACCTTTGTGGTTGTGTTATGTTGTCTAGCGAAAAATCGGTTCGCATGTATCTCATAGTCATTTCGTCTAGGAAGTATTGTATATGAAGTTCTTCTTGCCAAAGATATAAACACTAAGCACTAAAATAAGAAAGAATAAACTGAACAACTGAAAACTTGTTTGTGTAAAGTGCTATATATCCGTGTAAGATGTGATCTATGGATAACTCTTTTATACAACCAAGGCTTAACTATTTAACTATTAAACAAAATTTTCAATCAAAAAAACCAAATATCTTATTGTATAAAAAAACCTTTCACCGGATATGTGCAAACATCTTCTAGATTAGATGTTTTGGGCGTGCTGTATTCATATTTCGTAGATAATGATAAAATTCTTCTATACATAGTTATTAAGAATTACACAAAAGATTCAATTTACTTTCGCCGCTGAGCATCTTCATTTCGCAATCCAAACAGCAAAGAAAACAAACTTGTAAATAATTAAAAAGCCATACATCAAATAGATCTTCATTTAAAACAAAATATAAATCTTGGAGCACAATTTTGTATTTTGAAGATGATTTAATTCACGATTTCTGATTAATTGGTAAAATTGTTTTTGAACCAACAACAACAGTGGTAAGTATTGTATGAACTCGATCGACTACTCGTAGTTGAAAATAGAAGAAATGAAATAAACGTACAGAGCTCGGTGCCTTGTAATTATCGATTTATTTACTTTTTACGACATTAAGTGAAAGTTTATCGGACAATTTTTAGTTTTTTGCAAATAATACTTAACTATAATAGTTTTTGATTCATGCATTCGGGGTACAACAAAAATTGATTAGCTTTTACCAAAAAATCCGATATACGAATTGAAGCGGAGGAGAGATTTATGTGTATTATGTGTGAAAAGTAGAAATCATTATTTTGTGTCTGTCCGCTCGCTTGTGTTGTCAAATCGAAGCCGAGGGGTCAATAAATCATTTTTCGATTTAAGGTGATCAATTAAAGTGAATTTTGTGTGTATGTTACTCGAAGATAAATCATTACGGTACACAATATGTTTATATTGATTTATAATATATTTCATGTACGTGTTGACAACTAACTATAAAGCAATGCGTTTTGTGAAAGGTTTTTTTTATATTTTGGTATACGATTTCCATTGAAAATCGTTATTTTTGTATATCGGTTTGTTTTCATCTACGTAAGTATGTCCAGTCATCGGCCAATAAATAATCTTATCTTAATAAAACATAAATATTATGTCCATGCCCATTAGGTGTGTAATAACAGTACAATAAATTTAAACCGCATATATTATGCGAACCCCTCTTCTATTCTAAATACATCATGTGATAACAATAAAGATAACCCTCTGCATATTATAGAACCAGGCCAATTAGCTAATTTCCATAATAATAATAATAAAAATCTTGTTAATCGCTGCATGTTAGCCCTTTTACCAGTGAAAAGTGTCGACACGAAATACTAATTTTCCCTACTTCTGTCACTTTTTTGAACATGTATATGACTTCGTCATGTTGTTCAAAAGGTGTGTCACATGTAACATTTCATATGTACCGTATATAAATTTTACTTTCTTTAGCGGACAGCCGTTTGATAAACAATTTTGATAAAATTCTGTAATACAAAAAAATAATTATTATTAATTGATGTTGAATTTGTGTTCAAGTATTTTGGAATGCGTCCATGAATTTATTATTAATTCTTATTAAATTTGAGCAAGGTGTCTGGTAGACTTAGGTAGAATTATCTAATATTCAAAATAATTTCAAAGGCACTGGATAAGAAAACTTTTCAAATATAGGAAATCAATAAAATAATCACCGAGTACTGCTGATTTTCACCGCTGCGCAAAGACGTCGATAGTTATATCATGGAACATTGCCGTGTTCAGTTTAATTCTTTATGATACTCAACTTGTCTAAAACTATGTGTGTTGCATACAAAATTTTTCATTGTTAAACATGGCGTTATGATCCGGTTTTTATTGACCAAATGTACAATTACAGATGCTGTATAAGATAGCGGAATTTTGACAGCGGAAAATAAGAGATTACGCTACTCGCCGCAAGTGGCAGCACCATCACCAAAGAGAATTTTTTTGTAATGTAATTACCAACGGAAATTTTTTATTCGTTATGTATATATTTAATCACTAAACAAAACATCTCAGTGGAATAAAATATTAGAATTAGAAGTGATCCTTAAAATGGCAAATTGATTGATCTCCGAAGTAAAGGAACTCGGTATATCAAATGTTGAAATTTAACAATAATCCGTCTTTCCGGCATTTCTTCCACTAGTAACCAATATTTTCGGTTGGTTTTCTAATAGTTTAGCTCATACTGAGACAACATGGAAAATTTGGGGAAAATTCATGGACTAGAATTTTCACTAAAATTTTTTGATTTTCTGCCCCCATATAAGTTATTTTCAGTTTTTGGCCAATATCTCAAAAACTTCCACTAGTAACCAATACTTTCGGTTGTTTTTCTAGTAGCTTAGATCATACTGAGACTATATGCAAAATTTCGGGAAAATAAATGGACTAGAATTTTCACTAGAATTTTTTGGTTTTCTGCGGCCATATAAGTTATTTTCAGTTTTTGGCCAATATCTCAAAAACTTCCACTAGTAACCAATATTTTTGGTTATTTTTCTAATAGCTTAGTTCATACAGAGACTATATGGAAAATTTGGGGAAAATTTATGGACTAGAATTTTCACTAGAATTTGTTGATTTTCTGCGGCCATATACGTTATTTTCAGTTTTTGGGAAATATCTCAAAAACTTCCACTAGTAACCAATACTTTCGGTTGTTTTTCTAGTAGCTTAGGTAATAAAGAGACTATATGGAATATTTGGGGAAAATTTATGAACTAAATTTTCACTAGAATTTTTTGATTTTCTGCGGCTATTGGCCAAAAAACTGAAAATAACTTATATGGCCGCAGAAAATCAAAAAATTCTAGTGAAAATTCTAGTCCATGAATTTTCCCCAAATTTTCCATATAATCTCAGTATGAGCTAAGCTATTAGAAAACCAACCGAAAATATTGGTTACTAGTGGAAAAAATGCCGGAAAGACGGATTATTGTTAAATTTCAACATTTGATATACCGAGTTCCTTTACTTCGGAGATCAATCTATTTGCCATTTTAAGGATCACTTCTAATATTTTATTCCACTGAGATGTTTTGTTTAGTGAAAAAATATATACATAACGAATAAAAAATTTCCGTTGGTAATTACATTACAAAAAAATTTCTCTTTGGTGATAGTGCTGCCACTTGCGGCGGGTAGCGTAATCTCTTATTTTCCAGCATCAATTACAGATGTAATCTAAACGAAAAACCTAGAAACAAAAACAAAGTCAAAGAAACACCAAACGTATATTCGTAAAACGAGTTGGAATTTTGGACCATAAAGAAGTGGTTTCAAAATTTTCTATGCAGGTCTACCTCTGTTTAAATTACTTTTCTCTATGACCTAGTTCTTTCTTCAGGACGGAGTTAAATGTGTAATTTTGATTAACAAAGTAACATGGTTTTTTCGAAGTTGATCATAAAATCTTAATATCAAAACGTGAATTTTGAGATTGACCTTGATATGACGTAGAAAATGAAAAAAAAAACACTAACGCCCGTTAAATGTTTGTTTGCCAGTTAAAACTGTTATATGAAAACTTGTTACGATTACATGATCGTAACAAGCGCTGTTGTATGGTATTTTCCTCGGGTTTGTGCCTCCACTTGCTATGTTTTCTCAATGTTGGTTGTTGTCCCCACTTTTGTAGATGTTTGTTTTATACGCACCTTTTTGTAAGGTGGCGCGAGGGTGAGAAAGATGCTGGGAGAAAGAGAACAATGCGTATCGAGTGTGTGTCAAGCAAAACATTCCATAAGAATGTTTTTCTTATATGCCTCTCGTTTACACCAATGCGAATTGATGTAAACGAGAAACAGAGAAGAAAGACAATTCTTCTGGAATGTTTTGCGCGTCGTTTTGTGCGGCGTACGAATTTTTTTTCTTTCGAGTTTTGATTTTAATAAAAAAATAGTCTGGTTTTGTAATTTTGAATCATAGAGTTTTTGTTTGTGATTTGATGAAAGAGAGTCTATAGTTTTGGAATGTCGTATTAAATATTCGAGTTCCATTTTGATTTGAAAAAAAAATTGTACAATTTTCTTATAAACAATTTTCATGTGTATAAAAAAAAAGACCAAAATAAAAATTAATACTTGTGTTATTTTTGTGATAAACGAAAAAAAAATAAAATTGTAAATTTGGTATGTGTTTAAAATTTTTTTTTACTTTTTTGCGATTAATTGTGAAAAGGGAATTTTTCGGCCTACGAAATTGTTCATAAGCCACCATTTTGGGTGGTGAAATTTGAAAGGCGGAAAGAAAAAGCTGGTTGACTTGTGAAACGAAACTGGAGAATAAATCTATCGCGGCGTAAACTATTCGCTACACGAGGTACAGAAATTAGTGGCCTGGTGGCATCGAAGTGGCACACGATTTTATTTGTTGGCGATATACGATTTTATTTGCTGATACGAGTGGTGGGATAATTAGTAACGGTACCACGTACCAACGGGTGTTGTGATAACGGGTGGCCAGTTGAGGCCATTCAGCGGTTCAAGGCGATCCAACGCCAAACGGAAGTTTAAGGTCACATATATTAAAGCAAAAGGTTGCAGGTGAGGCCATTTGTTATTACTGTTATTGGGGAAAGACACCGCAACACACGGGTGGCCAACCGGCCCCTCGTTTTATTTTTTGTTGGTATCGGGGAAAGGCCCCGCAACGCCCGACCGCACAAGGTCGCAACGGTACGGGTGGCCAGCCGGCACCTCGTATAATTTTTTGGGTATCGGGGAAAGGCCCCACGACGCCCGGCCGCGCAAGGCCGCAACGGTTTTTTTTAAAATTAATTAATTAAGGTACGATTTTTTTTTTGATTTTTTTAATTTTTAAATTTTATTATTTCTTTTTAAATTTTTTATTAAATTCAATTTTTATATTTTGTAATCGAGCGCCGCACAGCGGGTGCACGCTCGGTACACATTGGTCTCTCTCTCTCTCGTTCTCTTATCGTGGTACGGGTGGAGAATGAATGAAAATTTTCTGTGAATAAAATGAATTATTAAATTTTTCGGTGTGGTGTGATGGGAGCGGAGATTCCCTATGTGGCGGCATAGTGATGGCGGTCCCTTGGTGCCCGCATCCAATTTCGTAACCAGGGCTTGCCCCGTTTGATTTCGGATGGATGCGCGCACCAAGGCACCTCTTCCGTTATTATTCTTTTTATTATTTATTTGATTATCTGCTGTTCGTTCCTCAGGTTCCGGCCGACGAGTTTCGGCGGAACATCGGTTATTATTATTACTATTTGCGGTTTTTTTTTTATTTTTTTCAAAATTATCTGTATGATCACGGTGTAGGCCAGGAGCCCTGCATGCCTCAAACCCCACGACCTTCGCACTTCTCCGCTGAGAACGTAGCCGGCAAAACATCACCGTGGAGGCCTCTGCAGTGGCTTAAGTGAAATCTGCAGGTTGGCAGTAGCCAGCCTGTAACAAACTGTTTTCACAATCAGGGGTGGCATTTTGTAACATCACATTTTCGAAAATTTATCGAAGTTTAAGTCTCGCTCCTCTAGATTAAAATGGGATACTATTTCATATTTTATATCATTTTCAAATGAAATTAAAGAAAGAGATATTGTCACATTTACTCATTCTAGTTGGTTGTGCTAGCAATAGAAAATAAATCATTTATAAACGAAACAGTCGCCAGTTTCAGTTTAGGAAAAACGATAAAGTATATCGAAAATGTGATGTTACAAAATGCCACCTCAGAAAAAACTCAATGCAAACTTAATTAAATATATTTTGTTCCATCGAAATATTTAACGATTAGTTAAAAAGTATTCAATCAAAATAGGCCGTTTAAATATGTATACGCAAGCTAAAAATTTCCGCGGAATAAAATATATTTAATCAAGTTTGCGTTGATTTTTTTTTCTGATTGCGGAAACAGTTTTCATATAAAACATTTAACTGGCGCACAACTAACCGGCCGTTAGCCATTTTTCTGTGCAACCGCCCGGTTATAATGCTATAATTTCGACATTTAGTCTGTGTTCCATTTAGTTAAAAAGTTAAATATTTTAACTGTGGTAAGAACTATTTAACTTACCTCATTTTTAACCGATTTGCTGTTCCAAATGCAACTAGTTAAAAAGTTAAAATTTTGACGTTTAAATTTTATTTATTTTTCTGAGTTTTGTGAAGTAAAAATAATTTAATTATAAAATGAATAATAATATCGTTAAATATGTATATACCCATAATAATTCAGTTGTGCGTTTTATACAAGCAGTTATGGAATGTAATTGCAAAATATTACAGTACAGTAAAATTTGTAAAGGTAATCTAGAATTTCACTTAAAAAAAAATTATTTAAAACATTAATACATTTATTTTAGCAGACAAAATATGCACAAATTGGTGTGGTATCAGCCACTATTGAGGCTATTTTGAATGGATATGAAATAGAAACCAAGAGATCTTTAAGAGTAACAAGCAAAACGTTTAAATTAATCTTGCAAACTATGCCTAAGAAGCATCGTGGCTGGGCAGTTAAATATGAACTAATTATATCTCTCTACTGGCTGACGTCGGGCTGTTACAGAGTTGTGCTCGATTATCTTATTATAAACATGAAACATGTTGTCGAATTTAGTGCTATAGGTGAAAAGATTTGCTCAAGGGCCAAATCATTAATATTTATTGAAACGCGGTTGGTGCAATTGATGGGTGGTGCCATATACATCATAAGGGGTTCTACGCGATTGTACTGCAGGCAGTTGTTGACAGCAAAGGAGCATTTCGGAACTATTTTATTGGGTATCCAGGTTCAGTTCACGACACTCGTATTTTTCAAAATAGCCCCTTTATCATTTATTAGGTGATAGTGGATACCCATGTAAGTTGAAACCGTGTGCCGTGGTAACACCTTATAAAAACCCAACCGAAGAGCAAAAGTTATTTAACATAATCTATAGGCAGGCGAGAAATGTCGTAGCGGAATATTTTTTTTAAAGCCCTAGAACAAAATATTAATAATTAATTAATAATTTTAAAAATGTTATGTTGGACATTTATGATGAATCACAGGAAAATTTCGATTCAATTGAAATAAATTCAAATAACGATTCAGCTGAGGGTATTATGTTCCGAGACTCTTTCTATGTTATAGTAAAAAAAGAATTAAAACTCCCTTTACTGAATTCAATTATTTCTATGAAATATATTATTATTATTATTATTAAACCAATAAAAAGTTGTTTTTTATTTATCATTTTGATGAGTCTTCTGATTCGGATATCAGTAAACTGCTTACGTCTATCTCTGGATACCCTTTCTGCACGATTTAACCAAAAATAGTCAATGCAGAGCTAATTTTATTTCCTATTTTGCGGTTTTCTTTTAAAAAGGCATCATCCATTTTTGAATTACTTCGAGGTGTTGCTCGTGACGGAAGTGGACGACCCAGACGAGACTCGTGAGCAATTGGTTTGTGACTATGGAGTTGGCAAGCGACTACTGTTTGAAGATAATGGCCAAGATATCTAAAAGTCATTTGACGGCCCCGACATTAGGTTTTCTTCCATCGATTCATTTATCACTAGTTCGTCATCGGACGAATCTATAACCGAAGGTGCCACAATGATACCCTCTATGTTACAGTAGTATGTGGGGGTTGAAAACTGTCCTTGTTTGAGGCGTATTTGTCTAACATTTCGAAGTAGGACCAGCTGTTAGGCACGCCAATAACCCCCACCGGTGCTTTATCACCCTGCGCGGATCCACTTTGTTTTTTGTGTTGTTAGTGAATGCAACAAATTACATAAAAAATAATTATACAAATAGTTGATTTTTAGGTAAATATCAGTAGTATTTCCCGATTAAAGCTTGCCGTTGTTGGCTGTCACAATGCTGGTGTTTGATGTAATTGTTTGCTATTTTTTCTATAATAAAATAAATTTGTTTATTTAATACATGCATTTTCAACAATTACATGATTACTGCCACCCATCTCTCTGATTAGAATTTCTCCCCGTGAACATCTCATCGTACTGTAGTCTGAGACTAATTAATTTTTTTTTCGGCTTCAATCCCTATAACAAAAAACACAATAATTTGTATTTGTACCATCAAATTGAGATCGATTTAATTACTTACATTTGCATACGCGGTCATAACTTGCCGTTTTCTTTTTATTTTCTTTTCTTTTTGATTTAAATTAAGTTTGTTGTTTTCCATTTTGTGTGGTTATGTGTGGATAAACAAAACGTCAAAGGGAGGACCAGTTAAAATTTTTGTGGTGAATATAATGCCAAAAATTTAACTTTTTAACTTTTTATGCGGTATTTTTTCGTTTGGAACACAGACTTGCTATATGAACATTTTTTTCAATGGCTTGAAAACCAATTATTGAGCAAAAGTCAATTTTAAGTAAATTTTTCAAAAAGGCAAATTAAAGTTTGTTAAAGAACCCTATATGAAACTAAAATATTTGAATTAATTTTATATTTTGAGCTACATTATTGTTTCTGTTAAAAATTTAGAAATATCTATGATTTCTTTGTTAATGGGACCATTTCGGCTACATGAACTTCAGTTCTACCTCCACTTGAAAAATTTGAAGCAAGTTTTTATGTATGATAATGACGTACTCCTAAGTATAAAGGAAAACTGAAAACGGTATGGTAAGAAGTGGACTACATCGATCATTATGTAGTATCTAAGCTAAACCAAATGTGAAACACCTTGGATTTAAGTTAAGGGAGCTACCGGCGTAGGCTTATTTATCGATATGTAAATCACGTGAGCTTTTGATTCTACGGCGTCCGCTAATTTACCGAGTTATATCCGAGAAATAATTTGTGAACCAAATTATGAAAGGGGAACGGAATCGCTATATGGTTGTCCCAGTATTAAAATTATCGATCAACCAAGTGCCAAAAAACGTGAATTAGAATATAATAGAAATCCGTAAATTGATCGGATAAACTGAGGCAATAAACCTCCTTTAAAATCGTTAGATATTGATCCTCCTCAATTGGAGGATTATTTGAATGAGAAAATGTCTAAAATTCTAGGCAGATCTTTCAGCTTTCTAAAAAAAATTGCTAAGATTTTAAATTAATATTTTGATCTGAACTACCGAAGGCAAACGAAGCTGGTGGTTTTTGCTTTGCCAGAAAATATTCTAAAATTATCTATTAAATTTGGAAATATAAGAAATTCGCTCATGAACTTGCGAATTAATTTATTCTCCTAATTTGCTTGTTTTCAAAATGATTTTGTGTGAATCGTTTTTTTTTTATTTAAGTTTTCGTTAATTTCTATTTTCGCAAATAAAAACACTCCCAATAACAATTCGCAAATAGTAGTGCTAAAAGTATAAAACTAAAATGACCTCGACCTCAGCAGTTATTGGCTAAAGAATTTTTTGTGCTATGAAACAGGGTGTTATAAAATTAAAAGGCGATTTCAATTAGAACCAATTTTTGACAAGCTTACCTTTTTCTTGTGCGTACCTCGCGGCACTTAAAAGACGATTAGACTGTAAATAAGCAACGATTATTAGAAAAACCGAACATTTTATAAATTTAATCATATTAGCTAAAAAATACGTACTTTTTTGTTACGTATTCGCCAATGCCAGAAAATGTAGTAATTGGTGTGACCTCCACCATTTTAAATAACCTCAAAAATTTGATTAGGCATTGAATTCCTCAAGTTTTTAAGAGCTTCCGGACTAATTTTGGCCCAACATTGACGGATGACACTTTTTAATTCCATTACTGAATCATATTGTCGTCCATTTCCATACACTTTTCCGGCCAGAACGTCCTAAAGGTTTTCGATCTGATAGGCATCAGGACTACAAGCTGGCCATCATCAGATACTACTGTTTGGTGTCCTTAGAAATATGGATCGAAGCATTTTCTTGTTGAAAAATATAATTTTCGTTAGCAATATCATCTAGATAATTTAATAATGCGTCGTTCAAGAGTTTAATGTACATACTGGAGTTCGTTCGAGTCGCAACCGCCACAAAAATTTTGCTTTGGCCTAACGATGTCACGTTTCTTCAAATTATGATTGTAGCAGTCGGAACCCTCTAGACAAAAATAAAATCCTCAGAGACAATCACTCTCTCTTAATCTGTTGTCCTCGACGTGTAATTACGAGTTGGAGTAGACGTGGTTTATGCTTTGTAGTTTGGTCCATTTAATGTTTGGCGAACTGGAGTATTGCTTCTCCTTATAATTTTTTTTACTATGTAACTGGCTTTAGTCACGCTGGATTTCTCAATCCAGTGATGTTGAAGATTCTGAAGCTGAGCTTTACTGGTTGTATGTAAAATATGAATACAGTTCATCATCTTTCAGTAGTGTGTTGTGTCTAAATTTACGAGTGTGTCTCTTGTATGTGATTAAAGCATGAGGAATACTTTCAAAAAGTTGCAGTTTTTAATTCAGCAACCGCGCACAGATTACGTTAGGCGATGTTTGTTTGATATTGCTAACTAAAACCAAATTTCATAAGTATAGTCATAAATACAGTATGTGTTTGGTAACACTGGAATATCAATCGCCAGATGGACTTCGTTAAAAACTGACTGAATTTTGAAAAAAAAAAAAAAATGTGAAGGCATTAATTTTAAAGAACTCTTGGTATATAGGCTAAAATGCGTACACAATATTATTAGGACAACTAAGGGTGGTGTTAAATTGTTTAGATTTGGTTTAGTCTATCGATCTGGTCGTCTACCTTGCATTTTAGATCACTGATGCAATGTTTTATGAAACTGCGGACCAGATCCTCCCATATTGTGTACGGTTAGAGTCCATTTAGTTTTACCGCAACCAAATCCTCTTTGGGGTGATGTAATGTCCTGTTTCTGTTTATCCATTCGTTAGTAAAGGAAATTAATTCTTTCAAAATTACTAATTTGGCATCAAATCCAACTTGGCCTGAGTGATGATAATGGGGTTGCAGAATAGGACAGTGTACTAGCTATTTTACAATAAAGCTTAGATAACTCGTCAACAAAAGATGCGTTTGGGAACTTTGTAATGTAAAGAATCGTTCATTTTGTGTGTCTGAGTAGTAGTTTGAAAATGCTAGAGGAACAACGACGTTAAATGTTTCCGTGGGACTCATTACATAAGATGATGATGATAAGGTTCATTCATATTTGACCGACTCGCTAAAAGGGATGTTTAATACTGATGTATTATGAAGCTTATCATTATATATCATTAAAGGGCGCCAACTGCAAAAATTAGCCAGCCACCCATCACAAAAACTTAATATCACTTTACACTTATTAAATAACATCGATACATGGTCCAATCCAAAATACTGTAATTTTTCCTCATTAAAATCTTAAATTACAAATTATATCAATAACACAATAAGATAATACTCAATACCCAAAATAAGAAGTTTGGCAAGAAGATTTTCCTTCCCATACTGCAAATACAACAAAAACAACAGATTCCAAACACGGTCCGACCGCATCACAAGAATTTAATTGAAGAAATAATAAAAAAAAAATATTTTGTGTTAAAGTTATTAGTAATATTTTGTGTTAAAGTTTGTGTATATGTGTGAAAAATTGTTTGATGTGTGTGTGTTTGGGTAAATATCTTAAATTCGAGAGATGATATCGAGGTTGAAGACCCGAAATGATTTGTCTGATCATTTCTTTTGTATTATTTAATTATTTCAATTACTCCGTGGTTTAATACTTTGAGAAAAAAAATTTTTACGCGTAATCTTGTCTAGATCATCATTCATCTTCATTCGGAAATGTGTACCATATGGTTGAAAAATTTTCTACTTCTTCGTCTTTGATATACCTTTTTGGTGTTCTTATAAGAATTAAGAAATTTCTGCTTATTGGCTTTCGGGCTTTTGTATTTATGTACTGATCCTACTGTGATAAGTAATTTAAGGTAATGTGCAGCAACAGATTGTTGGATAAACATTTTGATTTATATTTGGATTACCTACACCAAAGGTTCAATTCTATAATGAGATCGTGAGAATTTGGGTTTTTATTGTTTTTTTATGTTCGTAGACACCGTTTTTTTTTTGGTACAGAAGCGGAAATATATATAAACTAATTAATGCGAACGTAATCTTGATATGCGTGTGTTCCTGTTTACCGAAACGATGTTGTGAACGTTCTACGAAAACCCAGTTTTACTATTTAATTAATTTATTTATTAAACCTAATTTACTAATCTTATATTTTAATCAATTTTTGTTAACAATTTTATGTTTTAACCCTTTGATACGTTTCCCTTACAATTGTAAGATAGCATGCCTTGTGTGATCCAATATACGTCGTATATCTCAGCATTTTCATCCGGTTCAGGAGTATGTTATATTTTTATGATCCGATTTTTATGAGATGAAGTTCGTGTGCTTTTGAAACAGAAAACAGTTTTGTAATATGGGTATTGTTTTTGTTAAATCTACCCCAAAAATTTTATTTCTGATTTGGATATATACATTTCCTACATGAGCAGGTATGCGTTAAATTAACAACCCATTCTGTGATGATAGCTGGCACTACTGGAAAATGGCCTCGGTGCCGAAATAAATCGTTTCCAGCTTGAAATATTGAATATGAAACTGATTTTGAAAAAGACGACATATTCGTGATTCAAAAACATTTTGTAAACACTTCTGTTTTATATGACTTGCCTTGCCGTATCTCCTGTTCATGGTCACCTCAACCCATTAACCGACCCATTTATTTGTGTCATATATATCGCACCTTGACTATATCGTTCAGAAAGTAGTTTCGATTATGGTTTTAAATAATTAAGCTGCTACAGTACCCCCTAGTTTGAAAACGATCAAAATTCGGGAGTGGATTATTTTATGCGTTGATTCGTATACAGAGTGACGTATTCTATATCCGATAGATAAATTCTGATTGTTCTTTCTTTTTAACTGAGATGGTAAACTTTAAATAAGAATTCGAATAGAGATTGTAGTCCAGTGTGATCCTTTTGCACTCTTACAAGGACAAAATCGCAATTATCGAGAGATTTTGCAACAAAAATATCGGTTTGTCGTGATTCTCGTCTAGCTCTTTTTTTTGGAAAGGTTTCTTTCAGTGGTTGACACTTAGGCCAATTTTGGCCCATTGTAATACTACGCATTCACGCCACATCATTAGCCCATTCACCTATTCACACAACCAAAGTATACCACCTGCACATTGCAAGCTTCATGTCAACCAGTACATTGACGTGTATGGTGGGTTGGCGCTGAATTCTGCACTCCATCAGAGAGTCTTAGTTGTGTTTATTAACATCACCGGTTCTAATCGATGATGAAAATTCGATTTGCATCTAGCATCTGATAGGAGCCTCTGACTGAGTCGGTTGATGGTAAAGGAAAAAAGGATTTTCAATAAAGAGTTCACCGAGTAACTTGATAATTGTTCCATAAAACATTTCGACTGAGTTTCAATGTATTACATCGCTTCATCCTTGTGGATGATATGATTTTCGGCTTATTCAATGTGAGCGAAGAAGTTTCGTTAATCCGGCGAAATGTTTAGACTCAAGCTGCGTTCCTTGCTCGAATGAAATATTAAGTGGAACGCCGGAATACGAAATTGTTGACGAGTGTCGTGGCATTGTTTTGTGCTGAGATATCGGTCATGCAGTATGCTTCGGGCTATCGAGACATTCGATCAGCACAGTTAAGAAATAAGTATACACAATAGACGGTAGAAATGGACCCACTATATCCAAATGGGTATGTTCGAATCGACCAGATGAAATTTCGAATCGTTCAATCGGCACCTTCCATAGTAACCTTCGATCGTTGGAAGAATAAACAAGATTGTGCTTAATGGTTCACGTCTTGGTTTAAACTAGGCCAGAAATATCGAGCAGTAATCAATTTAGGATTCCACACGGCGATGAAGTTCTTGGTCTGATTTTTGACCTATATTATTGTGTGGAAGTCAAAATTAGCTTCGACTGATTTGATTGTCGTTTGTTAAGTCGATTGTGCCGTTTCAATATCGATCGTGCGTGATAACATATTCACCACGACATTGGGTGCACCCTTTACACATCGGATATACGTGGTAAATGGACTGCTGGAAACCAAATGCCTTGTTTATCGTAGATTACATTCAGATTTAGACTAAATTAATCTAGTGAGAGTATTGTGTTCGGTACAAAAAGTCCTGACCATCGACGAAATATCTAAAATGTTTCACAGATAGATAAATCGCAAGTAATTCCCTGTTGAATGCAGAATATTATCGTTCGGCATTCGAGAACAAATGGAGTTTGTGTTGTTCCTCATTTTTCGATGCCATCGATCAAGTGAATATGAACTCTAGTTCACGAACGACTTCGTTGATAAAACGTTTAAAAGTTTGTGCGGATTGTCGTGTGATTCATGCAATTGTATGGGGAACTTTTGAATATGGGATGACGTATAACAATCCAGTACCGTGGCCGAATTAAGTCGCCGATAATCTCCCATGTGGGTCTCCAATCTTTATCTTACTTTCTTACCATAATTAAATGGCAAGAAATCGTTGATGCCGATGGGTGGTAAATCTCTAATTCCATCATATGCTGAAATTCGTTATTTGCAGCTTTGTGACGAATCGATTTTATTTTTCGTGGCCGAAACGCAAGTAAATGACCTGTTGTTACAATATGATGAAAAACGGAATGGCGTGAATTTACCGAGAAAGTCAACGATAATTCGGTGATTAATATATCAGCTAGAATGAAAACATGAGTGAACGTACGGTTTAAACCTAAATTAGTCTGTAACAATATCGTCAAAGATTCCGTCGCTAGTGATATGTTTTATGGTTGCTCTTCTTAGTGCTATTGGCCTTGCCTCAATGCGACTTAGACTTAGTGTTTGTTTTGCTCGCCGCGTTGTGTTATAGCCGAACTTACCATGTTCAAATATTCTGTATCACATGGTGTTTAACGCCGGGACTGTAGACGAGATACCTCCGAAATTTCACATTTCACATTTATTTCTATATTTTTTTCTATGAGGGCCGGGTGCGTGTTGATATCGATGCTCTTATCTATGTAACTATTATTTTTATTTATTTCACTGACGCTTCGTCCGCAGTGCACCTAGAATATTACAGGCCACACTACCGTCAGTTCTTTCTTTGGCTGTTATAGGCAGCACTCAAATTAAAAAAATGGTTTTGATTTTTTTTTGTGTTGAAGCTGTCATATTGTTAAAAAATATTGTAACATATATAACAAACAACAAGAAAAATATTTATATTTAATATATTTAAAAACTTAATAAAAGGCTGTTAATAAGTATTAGTTTATAATATTATTATAAAATTATGCATTTTAAATTGGGTTAAATATGTAAACACGCATAAAATATGTACACATTTCGAATAATTTACGAGAAGACATAACCTTACTTTTTGCTTGTTGCTTGTGCTTTGATGAATCCTTTTTATGAATATGAGTGCCATCTACAGTTCAAAGAATAAACTATAGACATAAATTTGATGACATAGCAAGTAGTGTGGCCTATAATGTTCATTTATCAGTATATTTTTATGTAAATTATTTTCGATAAATAGTATTGGGTAAACTATGCGAGGACATTAAAAATGGTTCGATTATCGATGAGTCCGGACTCATGAGATTTGTGTGTTGACGTGAATGGTATTTTGAAACCAGAAACCTGACTCAAATGAGTCCTCGTGTAAATTCGCCCAATGTAATTGAAATCATGTATATGTATTGTAAATATATAATATGTATTCTGTGCCCCGGGGGCGTACGACACCATCTACAATTTTTTCGGAGAGTGAACTGTCCACGTATAGTGTTTGATTGTGTTTAATTATCTTTCTAATGCAATATAACACTATGTAATCCTTAAAGTCCTTGCGAAAGTTCGCACGTTTGAAATAGCACCATGTGTACTACTGTACCAGATATACTTCTGAGGATTTTATTTTCATATGGTGTCGTGTGCCTCTGAGGTACAAATTTATTTTGACAGGCGTTATTATTTCCATAAGTTCCATTGAGAATGGTGAAATAGTAGAACTTCATAAAAAAGCACGTTAAAATCCAAAACAAGTTGACCCTTTTATTAGAATCCTAGCCCAGCTCTACAAACTAAAGTGGAAAGTTATCGGTTAGGAAACGGCCTGGTTCCATTCATTATAGCCGAATCCCAAAATTTCGTCTAAATTCAGCTTCGCACATAGAATTTGACCATCATTTGTTGAGAGATGGGATAGTTCCATTGATCATTATGTTAGAGTGCAAATCCAATTCTGCATAACTTATCGTGTGGACAATTTATCGTTTGCCAATTTATCGTAGTTTGTAAATTTGACCGTATAACAAAATGATTTGTAAATAAAAATTAAAGTGTCTTTGAATTATAAAATTTTTATTGAATTCGGCCATTCCCATTTAAATTGATTTATAAATTAAGATGGGATAGAAAAGTAGGATGGAAATGTGATTCTTGAATGATTTTTGGAAGTTCTGGAACTCGGTAATTTCTTAACCGATTATGATGGGATTGGGTATGTTGGATGGAAATGGGATTCTTTAATGATTTTTGGAAAAATTTCAGGAAAAATTGACATCTAGAACGGATCTCGGCCATTGCTTATCAGTATCTTGATTGGACAAAAAGTCGATGATAAATTGCTCTACACGCTATTTGATCAAAAAGCCAAATTCAATTTTTTATTTTTTCTACTAAATTTTCTAGTAAAATCTGTCACCATTGATAGATTAGTTTCTATCCTATATCGCCAATCTTTTTATATTATATGTAACGTTAATATTTGGGAGCAAAAATCTAGGTTTTTAACTGTTTGCCGTGCTGGCTGGTTAGTTCTAAACGAATACGGAAATCGAGAGAAAGCGATGCAGAACGAATTTTGCTTCTGACCTTTGACAACAAATATCAGGGCGAGTTATAGTCGCCAACAATCCAATACCACATCAGCGTATGTTCTCCAGGCTAGGGGTGGCTGAAGTGAGTTTGGATTTGGATGGAGGGCTAAGTGCCAGTGAGAATTTTCGAAGCCGTCAGCCTCTACAATTATTGCATTTCAAAATGTTGCATTAGCAAAATGTTTCAAGTACCAAATCTTGCAATTAAAAAACTTTATTAAATATTTTGTGCAATTAGAACTAGAATTTGGCTTTTTCATCCATCAGTGATAACAGCAATTTATCATCGACTTTCGTCCAATCAATCAGGTGGCAACTTTTCTAGAACTTCTTGCAAAATCAATAAAGAATCCAATTTTCATCCAACATACCCAATACCGTCATAATCGGTTAAGAAACTACCGAGTTCCGTTCCAGGTGACCAGATTCCAGTACTTCTTCCAAAAATCAATTAAAGAATCTGAAATAGATTTAGTATTCTACTTACATAGAAGCCTATCTGCCTCATAGAATTGCTGTTACCCTCTAGTACCCCATGCGGCTTAGATTCCCGCAGCTCAGCCGGCAGAGGAAAACGGTGTGGGTTTTAGGGGTACCCAGATAACAGCATAGATTACCGCATTTAAAAAAAAAGAAGATGAGACGGCATGAATTATGCCGTTAAACTGGGGAGTAAACAAAAAAATTAGGGGATTGGGAAATGACCGGATCGGTGGGATCCGTGCCTCACATTATCAGCATGGCCACCATGGTTGTTTTGATGGGAATTTAGAGTAACATAATTACACTAAATTAGAACAAAAAAAAAAAGAAAGATATTGGCCTCGGTAAGAATTTATTTGGTAAAGCGTTACCAACAGAAAGGAATCCCATGTGCTGACGCACTTGCACGATTTCCGCTCTAATGAAGCAGCTGGTAGACCCTTTACCAATTGGGCTCGATTAGTTTAGTGGTTTTTTTTTCATTTTACTTGCCATAAACGAAAGATTTTTATTTATAAAATTTTCACTTTTACTCATTAGTGATATAATGAATAAATAAATGTACTCAACTCTTTTAATGATTTTTTTTAATAATTTAAAACTTTTATTTCACAAGTATTTTTTTTATTGATTAAACATGTACATATGTAAATTAAAACCAAAAAAACAATTAATAAATTGTTTAAGCAACTTAAAAAATTTTACTTGCAACACGTATTATTTAAAAAAAAATAAACCTAACCGTCGTAATGTCACGACGCTACTCTACACCGCAATTTCATGAGAAATCGAGATTTCAGACATGGTTGAGGTTTTTCGGATATCTAACTATGATCCTACACAAACTTTGGCCTCAAACTTGACACAGATATTCTATATGTAGGCCCGAGCCTAACAATATATCCCGCTTACACGACAAATGAATAATGCGGGCTACACGAATTTTTGAATGTGGATCATTTCATGAGAAAACGAGATTTCAGACTTGGTTGAGGTTTCTGGGATATCTAGCTATGTTCCCACATAAACTTTGGCCTCAAACTTGGCACAGATATTCTATATGTAGGCCCGAGCCTAATAATATTTCCCGCTTACACGACAAATGAATAATGCGGGCTACACGAATTTTTGAATGTGGATCATTTGATGAGAAAACGGCATTTCAGACATGGTTGAGGTTTCTCGGATATCTAACTATGATCCTACATAAACTTTGGCTTAAACTTGGCACAGATATTCTATTTGTAGGCCCGAGCCTAATAATATATCCCGCTTACACGACAAATGAATAATGCGGGCTACACGAATTTTTGAATGTGGATCACTTGACGGTCAATTCATAAGGCCGCAATCCACAGGTCGACCTCAAGGCGGTCCCAAAGGTACAATTTGTATTATTATTTTTTATTTATTTCATTTAATTTTACTTTCACTTTGATTTTGTTCAATTTCATTTTTTTTATTATTTCAACTTTCATTATTTCATTTTTTTATTTTTATTAACTATATATATATATATTCTGTTGTGATCGAGTACCGATTACGGTGGTCGTACACACAACCGGGGTGGACGTTGGTCTCTTGCTTTTCCCGCTATTAACGTAGCGTTATATTTGTTGGTTTATTTCTTGCTGATTTACGCCTCTAGTTTTATTTTCCCGCTAGGCGGCCATTTTGTTTTCGTCTTTCGATGTTTCCTTTTGTATTCGGCCGCAGCTCTTTAATTGTTTTTGTTTTTTTGTCACCTATCATTTTTTTTTATTTATTTATCCTTTTGTGGGTCTCACTATAATTAAAATGAATTGCTAATATTTCCGGGTTTGGTATGATGAGGGGGGACTCTCATTCTGTGTCCGTGCGTTGTTTGCGGTCCCTTGGTGCCCGCATCTGATTTTGGAACCAGCGCTTGCGCTGTTTGAGCTCGAGCGGATGCGCGCACCAAGGCACCTCACTCGGTTATAATTATGTTGTTCGGTCCTCAAGTTCCGGAAAACGAATATCGGTGGGACATCCGGTTTATTATTATTTATTATTTGCGTTTGTAGGATACCCGCAAGCATCTAACCCCACCACGACCCGTCGTATTTATCTCTGAGATTTAGCCGGCAAAATCACCGTGTGAGGCCTCTGCGGGGTAACAGATGAAATCTGCGGGTCGACCGCTGAGCCGTCCGTAACAAACTGTTCTACGATAAATTGTTCCACGATAAACTGTTCTACGATAAGATGATTCACGCTTTAAATTGATGTTATGATAAACTGACAGTAAATCCATAACATGTCCTGTGCAGAATAATTACGCTTGGTAATTAAACGAATAACCTTTGGGGCCAAAATTAATAAAACATTTGAAATTTTTGCGAAATAAGGTAAATTTATTTAAAATATCCAATGTCCGGTAGTTAATAACATTGATAGTTTTCCGGGAAACATTAACTTTGGGATGTCATATTTTGTGGCGTTTTTTTTTTGCTATTTTGTGGTTGCCAATTCAAGAGTTAAATACTAATGGATTTTAGAGTAATTTTTATTAATTTAAATAATTATGGTTTAGGAAGTCGTTTAATTAAATTTCAGGAAATTTTCAGATGTATACGTGAAATAATATTTTTTTTTCCTTAGGTTGCTGATTTAGAGAAGCAATTGGATGAAGACCAATACCATCGTTATCCATTAAACCTATTAAGACTTTATCCTTCCTCTAGTAGATTAGAATTAAATCCCAAAAAACATACTTTTACTATCCTTCCCATTATTATGTGTAAACAGGCTGTATGATTAGGCCCGGCGTTATTTGGGACAATTGTCATACATAGCAATCAGTGTGGTCTGTAGTATTCTAGGTGCACTGCTACATCCCATACAGGGATTTCGCCGCTTTATTTCTTATGTTACATAATCATTTTTATATATTCAGATTAATGATTGATTACCCCATTGAATCCTATAGCCAGCTCCCAGATCTGCTGGATGAAGCATACTGATATGCTTGGGGTACGTGTTTCTATTTCATTTGTATTGCTTATTGCGTTCTCAAGCGGCCACCCAAAATTTGTACTAACTGCAGCAATGGTTGCTAGATACTGTGATAATATTGTTTACGTCTCTTCTCTCTGTGCTACTCTCCCCTTATGTAACTGTTGATAATTGATTATTGTTGCGACCGCTAGTCGGCCTCTTAGTTTTTTTAACGCGTACTTTTAATTTGTCACCACTGTAAGCATCTGTCTTTATCTCAATCTTAACATTAACTCGGAATTAGTTTCTATTTCATAAAAGAAACCCTATTCGCCATTCACCGAGTCAGTAAAAACTTTCATTCGGTTTTTTATTATTTTACACCTTTGAAGTTCACTCAAAACAAAATGTCAAATTTTTATTTAGTTATTTTAAACAAATTTAGTCAACACGGTCACTTGTAAATCAACAAGACTTTACAAACTGACCGAAGAAATCGCTCATTTAGCTCTAGAATGAATTAAACTATTTCGTTATGGAATTGGAACTAATCAAACAAATGCCTTCGTAACACTCACAAATTTTAAGAAGAATTTCTTACGTCATAAACTACTTTACCAATTAAGCGCGTATAATATTTATGTTGCCCTTCTTTTGAATGAAACCAAAAATGTTGTTCCTGTTGCTCTTTCTAGCCTGTAAATGTATATTCTGCCGAGATTGTTACGTCTCATGTACACGATTATAAGCAGCAAGCGCACAAAAAGCAAAAACTAATAATTTAAGAATGTAATCTATATCTGCTTGCTTTTTTACCATTTTATTATTTCTTGTGGATTTGTTGATGTTGTTGACTTGTAAAAAATATTTTATGTTGAATGGGTGTACGAGATTGTATTTTTATGTTCTTTTCGGAATTTGCAATGATTAAAAGAAATTAATAAGAAATCGCAAGCATCATAATATAAAAAAAAAGTTCAATTATTTTATGTATTCGCTTTACGAGTAATATGTATTCTTATTACCGAAATGTACTTATGCCGAGACAAAGGTATATAAGACAAGATTTTTATCATAAATCAATCGATTTTTTTTATTTTAAACATTAAAAAGTATGAATCAGTGTTGTATAACATATTTACAATATATTTTCTAGTTCGTCATGATGAATGATTCAGTTTTAAATAAAAAAAATAAAATAAAATTATTCACTCAATTCGCGAGATGAGATGAAATTAAATAATTTAATTTCTGGATCATATCATATAAACATACAGATGCACACACACACACACACACATAATTATCATACAGAATTAAAATTAATTCGCGTATCTTAAATACTCACCAACTATTTCCAGATGTTTAATAATCACAACTCTATATATGTTGGATATTTAGCCAGCATATCAATCATCATTTTATACTTAGAGGTCGTTTATATGTTTAGAAAAATCGTTAAAAATCTACCTTGTGGAAAAATTATAAAAAAAAAAATACAGAAAACTGTCACTGTCATAAAATGAAATGATAAATATTTATAATATACAACTGGCTAGATATGAACGTACATTATTAAGAACTCCACATATGTATGAAGTCTAAATTCTAACTCAAACATATTAATCAAGATGATTTGAATTCGCGTTGTGCCGAAAAATATACCTCACGTGTCGTATATCTATGGATGTACGCCTATCAAGTCTGTCCATTTGTAATTAATTCATTCATTATGCAGAAAGCCGGACGTACATATTTTTGATATGCTTCGAGTTGACGGACGAAATTTTGTGTTCATTATACTGCCAAAATCGATTTATTTATATATTTCTTATATATATGTACGAGTATATAATATGTAAGTAAAAGGCCAAGCGGACTAAAATCAACAAATTTCACGAATTATAATTTATTACGGTACTTTAGTAAATCGGTGTTAGATTTAAATCAAAGATTGACAATTAAAACACAAATGTCCACCCAACATAAAATTTGTGAACATGGTTTTACTGTTAATTGTTTATCCTTGACATATAATTCGTAATAAAATAATTGTGTTACTACACCTATAAAGTCATGATGATCATTATCTGGATCAGTTTTACGTAGAACGGTTCAATGACGTAACACATTACGCAGAATTACCTAAAATATTTCAGAAGTATGCGTAAGAATTAAAATCGTTTAGCAGACCAAACAGTTTATAAGATATATATATGATATTTTTAAGGATGGGATGATAACAGGAGTTTCTCTAATAAGACATTCAACCTAGGTAGGGCGGAAATTGTTAACGACGCTTGCAGACCACGCACGGATTGAACGGTATTTTTAGTGCAGCTATTGGTAATTTTCTAACTGGATTATCTTTATTTATTTACAAACATCAGGGTTGGGCACACATTCTTTGACTGATTTCGCAGATTTACAAAATCAGTTTCTTCGAATCCTTAAAATAGTTGATATAACATGATGGGCGGAAAATTGAAAATTATAACAAAATTTTCGAACCAAATGGTACAGTGATTAAAGCTTTGGCGTTAGGGGCAGGATGCAATTGAAATTTCATCAACAGATTACGATCTCTGGTGAAATTTAACACTTCTATGATCCCCTGTCGGTGTGCAAAACCCATGGGTCGATTTATCTTATAGGCTGGCATGGAGCTTGCAATGTGCAGATGGTCTTAAATCGGTCCTATAGCCGTATAACCTCGAGTTGGCTGGGAGGCGTAAAGTAAGGTCATAAAAAGCATAACCTCGGAAGAGCAGGGTGAGCCTTGATCCCCAAAACAGATCGAATAGTTAACAATATAAAAAAAAGTAAAGTTTGCGAAAAACTATTTTCCCATGTTGTTTTTATATTTTTTCGACACGCGCTGTTTTGAAAAAAATCGATGAGGAAGGTTTCTAATTGCGAGAGGATTTTTTGATGATCCCCTGGTCGCGTTGTTTAATTTGTTTTCGGTTCGCACAATTTTCATAAAAATTAATGAGCATGGGTTTCCGAATACCAGGATTCAATTGAGCTATTTTTTTCGGGCATAAACATTGCTGGAGGAAGCTGATTTAGGGAAAATCCACTTAGGGGGTCCTTCGGTTTGGACCAGGTTCCATTATTTAATTTTTTGGGTATGCACGATTTTAAGAACAATTGGAGAGATTTCAAATGCCAGGAATTGATTTTGATTGGTCCTAATTTAAAAAAAAATCGTTTAACAAGCCCCTTCGGTGGTGCCTGGAAATCGATTTTGAGAAATATTGGTGAGGAGGGCTTACGAGCCCTACGAATCGACGACAAAAAGCTTTGATTTGTGTACAATTAATTTATTAGTCCTCAGAATGGGTAGTCACATTGCACAATGTTGCTCCTTTGATAATGTATATGAAGTTGGCCCGAAAACCATCCCGAAAAAACATTTTAATATAAATTGTGCGTTCTCGCTTAATGAAGAAAGCCTTGTAGCCCGAAAAATAATACAAAATAACAGAAAATTAGAATCCACCCCGAAAAAATATATATAAAGTTTTGTTCCGGATCTCAAAAGTTTGAGCTTCTAATTTTCAAACTAAGTATGTAGCATGTGGATTAATAAAAATTCTATAATTGCTAAAATATATTCCAGACTAAAAACATCCTTCATGTTATCACAAATGTGGCATATGTTTAATAAGACTAGGGTCATATACAAGCCAATGATAGTTCCCTCAAATAAAATTGATTGAAAATTTTTTAACGGCCTTAATATTTCAGTTCTCAGTGGTTGGCAGATATAACTATATATGGCATTTAAATGTAATTATTATCAGTATTAAGGACACAGATACTCATTACCTTACAATGGGAATAAGGAGCCTCCTCACCTGATTTAATGTTCACTTCTCTTAAAGTTGGCATCGGAACCATGCTCATACGTTACCATAAACTTTTCCGTTCACAAAGGTTGGCAGATATAACTGTATATGCCGAATTAATATACTGACCATCAGAATTAAGCACACAGATACTCCTCTACATATTCGCTTTTCTAAGAATAGGCATCGGAATTATGCTCATCGTATGGTAATCGCGATGCGGCTGTGTTTTCTTGATGGTCTTTTCAAGCAAATAACATATTCTGTTATTTCTGTAAACCTCTGTGAACAGAGATACACATGTTCAAACATGGCCGTTTTCATACATCGCACAGTCAAAATCTTTGGATAACAAATGGCTTGTATATGACCCTTATCCCCATCGTATGGTAATAGCCTTGTTACGACTACATGGTCTTAACATTTCTTTCCCTTCCCTGTGAGTGTTTTTCTTTGTTTTTATTCAATGGTAACGTATTATTTCGTCTGATCGCAATGCCACCTGTGTAGGAACACGCGTCATTTGTTATACTAAAAATATTTTCCACCGTGTGGACGGTTTTTTTTTAATTCTTGTGTTTCTCCCTACCATAAGGCCGCGCGATAATCGATTAAATGAGAGAGCAAGACCAATGTGCATCGGATGTGTGCGAAGCAATTCGCTCTAGAGGAATATTTTTTCTTATATGTTTCTCGTTTGCATCAATTTTGGAGATGGTTTTCGGGCTTCATATACGTCCTTTGATATTGTATCTTGTTGTGAGATGTTGTGTGATGTTTTACTATGATTCGTTATGTTGGCTATAAGGTCCTTCTTTTAACGTTTTATTAAGCATTGATGAAACAGGGTTTTCGAAGACAAGAAAACGGCAGAAAGTTCTGGTTTGTGTATAGTTCAAGAATTCATCTATTTTCTAAATATTCTAAATGGTCAGAAGCTCCACAAAAATTATCTCTAAAGCTGGAAAAGCAGTTAAGGCCTAAGGGATGCCAGATCACCTATATTATATAATATACGCAAGAGAAATAAAATATGCCATCGTGCAAGGAAAAATCCAACTGACAAAAGGCTTACCAACTATAGTCGGTAACTATGTGACAACGTTAATGCCAAAATAAGTCAGGGTAAAGAGCAGTACTACGATCAATAGTTTAATTCCAATGGCACTAATGCCCTGAAAAACTGGAAGTCAGTAAATGTATTAATACATGGGCACCCAGAGTCTGCTGAAATTAAAGAATTAAATTGTAAGAGTTTAGCAATTTTTTATGCGAATAGGTGAATCCAGTTGTTCGACTGTTAATTTGGATGAGTCTCTTTTACCGACAGATTCATCCAAGATTGGAACTACAATACGACGAGAAGCTTTCATTTTTTCCCCGATCTTTGGAAATAATTCATCGCCTGGATTAAACGGTGTTTCGAATGTGTCAGTTGATAAGATGGCTTGTTATCTTGTGGTTGTCTTAAGTTTCATCATGAATTTAAAAAAAATTCAATTAAAAAAATGATAAATCGAGTTTAGATAACTACCGACCAATATCGCTTCTTTCCATTATTCCATTTTAAATTTTTTCCCCGAATGTGATTGAAAATTGAAATTCGTTAAAGGAACTTGTTCGTTTTACTAAAATTTGATCTAATTTTTGTTTAACGGACAGATTATTCAAACTTCGTCAGAAATAACAAATGAATCATCACCGTTTTCGCTATCGGCTGCATCTGAATCGCCTCCTGCGCTGCAACACCGTTCGATAATTACAAATTGTTGTATTAAATTATTAAATTTGTCTCAGAAATTTTGTTAAAAATGCCGAAATCGTCGACAGTAGTATTGGAAAGCCGCGAAAAATTTAGAAACCCATATAGATCAGCGTATTTGAATCTTCTTTCCGATATTCGTTCTTCCAAAGCCTCTTTGAGGTATACGACAAATGAATTATTTTGCTTAGATAGTTCATCTCACATAAATTGTAATGCAATAACAGCACGATACAAATTCTGACCCTCTTTTAAAGCTGAAGTTGTAGTAATTTCTTCTTTAGAGAAAGAAACATCACTTTTAATATCAATTAGTGATTTTTGTATGCAACTTTAAAAAATCGTTTCAACATTAAAAGAAGGGAATCTTATCCCCTCACATCAGTTTGGATTTAGCGAAAAACATTCTACGATAGAACAAGTACATCGAATTACTGATGTAATCGAGAAATCACTAGAAAGCAAACAAATATGCTCAACTGAATTCCTTGATGTAGCGCAAGCATTCGTCAAAGTATTTGCACCAGTGGCCCTATTCTTGCTTTCACTGGGAATAGGGAATTGGAAAAAATATTTCCATAGCATTTTTGTCTAAATTGTATTTTTCTAGCCTACTGAGTGATTTAGTTTTATGTAAATATTTTCGAAACAAAGTTAAATGGGAAATTTTTTTTCCCTATTACGCGTGTTCTGTCCGACCAAAATGATAAAAAATATCATGATAATTTTTATCATGTTTTGCCATAAAACGCACTCATTTATTACAAAAAAAAACAAGATTTTTTTCGGTTATAACTGTCAAAATATTTGAATTTGTTTATTTAAAATTTCGTACGTTATTTTTCAAATAAATTATAAATTTAAATAAATTCAAATAAATTCAAATAAATTTTAAATATGTGGTCGAGATATGCTACCGAGTTGTTAATTGAAGGGTATGAGGAGTACCAACTTCTAATTAATGCTCCATTAGGAAAGCGGCAGTTTTGGCAAAATATTAAGGAATACCGCCCCATACCGTGGGCCTATAGTCCAAGTAATCTGGAACCGGAGGTGGACACTCCATTTGAAGATTTTTCGGCTCCCCCAAGAGCAGAACCCGGGAATAACAGACGGTCGCAACGACGATACCGTCGCACAAACATCGACCGTCTGTTAGAATACAGAAGGGCTGAAAGGAGAATAAAAGAAAAAAACCATAAGGAGCTTATGGAGAAGTTGGTTGGTGTAACCAATTCATTTAATGGCATAGGCGCAGCATTAAATAATGTGGCAAATGCAATTAAAGAGTTAGCGCGCCGAAATTAGAGAATTTTTTATATACTTTTTACTTTTTACAAACATTTCGTAATATGGACAATATACTCGTAGAATAATGAAATCGAGACTGAAATATAATTTATGATTATCGTTTTTATTTATTAAATTTACATTAATTTGTTTTTATTACATTCTCCTGAATCAATTCATTTAATAATTGGTCTTGCCTGGTTGATTCGTTATTCACTTCAATTACAGAAATTCTAACACCTGTTGGAATGTCATCTTGTGCCAGATCCGTCTGTTCTTGTTCATCATCTCGGTCAATGCACAAATTGTGTAACCCACAAGCACTTAATGTTAGTAAAACAATGAGCCTTTTATTTATATTTCCAAACTTCTGTATGCGCCGAAATCTGGATTTCAAAAGACCAAATGCTTGTTCAATGATGATTCTCGTCGAAGAATGCATCTTGTTGAACTGTTTTTTTTGTTCACTTAACCCTTCATTAATTTTGTAAGGTGGAACCAACCACATATAAGTTTTAGGATAGGCAAGATCCCCAAGTAAAAATCCTCTATAAGGAATCAATTCACTTTGCCTTTCATTTATTTTTCTAAACAAGGTTGAACGACGCAACACTCGAGCATCATGCATTGAACCAGGCTCCCCCACAAACACGCTCGTAAATCTTTTACGATAGTCCACTGTTGCTTGCATTTGTAAGCTATGGTACTTTTTTCGGTTGAAATAATCCCCCTGGTGGTGTTTAGGTCTTGGTATTTCAATATGACTGCAGTCTATTGCTCCAATAATGTTATTAATCTTTGACAATTTTTTGAAGCCTTCTGAAATATGTTTTTGTTCCTCGAGGGATGGCCACTTCACATATTTTGTCGATTCATTAGCCATAAATAAGGCAAGCTTCGTGATTGCATAATATGCATAGCTGCGACTAATCCCAAACCGATCCCCTATTTGACGAAATGTTTCAGTATTTGCCAAATACCAGATGAACATATAAACATATGTTTTCGGAGACAAATTAATAAATTGTTGGTTTTTTACGTTACAGTGATTTGTGTAACTATCTGAAATTAACATTCGACAATCAAACGCGAACAACTTTAATTTTGTATCTGTTTACTTACCAACAATTATTTGTAGAGTATTTCTGGACAATCTAAAGTGACGCCTAAACTGTTCTTCAGTGTAATTTTCAATAACACTAGCAAAATTTTCAATTTTTTGATGCTCTTCATTCAGCATTAATAAAACTAATTCATCATCCGTGTGAGAATCGCTTGATTCATACATTTTAAGGGAGAGAATCAACACACAAATGGGTATCAACAACACTGTATAACCCGATCCAAAATAGTACAATTTAAATAAACAAAAATATCTTATTATGAAGACATTAGGTTCTTACGAGAATCTCGTATCCCGAGTAAAACTGTAGAATAAACACACACACAAATATATAATATATATATTTATTTCTATATATATATATATATATATATATATATATATATATATATATATATATATATATATATATATATATATATATATATATATATATATATATATATATATATATATATATATATATATATATATATATATATATATATATATATATATATATATATATATATATATATATATATATATATATATATATATATATATATATATATATATATATATATATATATATATATATATATATATATATATATAGAAATAAATGTATAATTTAATAAAAATTAATAACAACTTAAAATTATATTTTCAACTATATTTTATAATTTTATATACGCATAATAAAAATTGTTAGCAAGAAATGTTGGCAAAAGAGAGCTTGACAGAAATTTGACATTTAAAACTAATTTATCATTTTTGGTTGTTCACTCGGGTTTGATACAAAATTAAACGAAGTGAAGTTAGTGTCACAAAAAATATCATGATATTTTTTATCATTTTGGTCGGACTGAACACTAGTATTGACGACTGTTAAAGTTGGGAATGTTACATCTAGCGCATTAAAAATAACCTCATTGAGGGTTTTTTTTTCTATGAAATTTTGGCACGGCATACGTCATGAAAATAAAAATTAACATACAAAAATATCCGGAACAAGCTTATTTTTTTTGCCGTCAAATCCATTTATAGTTGTATATAAACATTTTGTGGAACAAAAGTTTCCCAATTAACTTTGTTTTGAAAATTTTTGTACTAAAGTTATTCCTTCAGTGGCACTATTCTGGCAATTACCCGGGAATAGAGAATTGGAGAAAGATTTTATATGTAATTTCAGTTCAAATATTTTTTTTCTGGCCTACTGAGGTATAAAGTTAGTGTTAATTTTTTCAAAACAAAATTAAATTGAGAATAATTTTCCCTACCAATTTAGGTATGGAAAAATTTTTCCCAATTTATAAATATTTAAATCTAACTTTTTTGGTGAGTAGGCCGAAAAAAATATATTTTAACGGAAATTACATATAAAATCTTTCCCCAATTCCCTATTCCCGGGGAATTACCAGAATAGTGCCACAGTAGGCCAGAAAAATACAATTTGGACAAAAATGCTATGCAAATATTTTTCCCAATTCCTTATTCTCAGGGAAAGCTAAAATAGTGCCACAGGTGCTAGAATTCAAACTTCATCGAGATCTTCCAGAGCAATTTTTTAAAATCTTAAAATCATACATATCAGAGAGGCACTTCCGAGTAAAATGAATACTCCAACTAAAAAGAATAACAGCAGGAGTACCACAAAAGAGTGTTATTGTGCCAATCCTGTATCTCCTATATAACGGGTGATTTTTTTGTGGTTAGGATTTTCATGCATTAGTATTTGACAGATCACGCGGGATTTCAGACAAGGTGTCAAAGAGAAAGATGCTCAGTATGCTTTGACATTTCATAATGAATAGACTTACTAACGAGCAACGCTTGCAAATAATTGAATTATATTACAAAAATCAGTGTTCGGTTCGAAAAGTGTTTCGCGATTTACGTCCGATTTATGGTCTACATAATCGACCAAGTGAGCAAACAATTAATGCGATTGTGACCAAGTTTCGCACTCAGTTTACTTTATTGGACATTAAACCAACCACACGAATGCGTACAGTGCGTATAGAAGAGAATATTGCGTCTGTTTCTGAGAGTGTTGCTGAAGACCGTGAAATGTCGATTCGTCGCCGTTCGCAGCAATTGGGTTTGTGTTATTCGACGACATGGAAGATTTTACGCAAAGATCTTGGTGTAAAACCGTATAAAATACAGCTCCTGCAAGAACTGAAGCCGAACGATCTGCCACAACGTCGAATTTTCAGTGAATGGGCCCTAGAAAAGTTGGCAGAAAATCCGCTTTTTTATCGACAAATTTTGTTCAGCGATGAGGCTCATTTCTGGTTGAATGAAAAAATAAGCAAAATTGCCGCATTTGGAGTGAAGAGCAACCAGAAGCCGTTCAAGAACTGCCCATGCATCCCGAAAAATGCACTGTTTGGTGTGGTTTGTACGCTGGTGGAATCATTGGACCGTATTTTTTCAAAGATGCTGTTGGACGCAACGTTACGGTGAATGGCGATCGCTATCGTTCGATGCTAACAAACTTTTTGTTGCCAAAAATGGAAGAACTGAACTTAGTTGACATGTGGTTTCAACAAGATGGCGCTACATGCCACACAGCTCGCGATTCTATGGCCATTTTGAGGGAAAACTTCGGAGAACAATTCATCTCAAGAAATGGCCCGGTAAGTTGGCCACCAAGATCATGCGATTTGACGCCTTTAGACTATTTTTTGTGGGGCTACGTCAAGTCTAAAGTCTACAGAAATAAGCCAGCAACTATTCCAGTTTTGGAAGACAACATTTCCGAAGAAATTCGGGCTATTCCGGCCGAAATGCTCGAAAAAGTTGCCCAAAATTGGACTTTCCGAATGGACCACCTAAGACGCAGCCGCGGTCAACATTTAAATGAAATTATCTTCAAAAAGTAAATGTCATGGACCAATCTAACGTTTCAAATAAAGAACCGATGAGATTTTGCAAATTTTATGCGTTTTTTTTTAAAAAAAAGTTCTCAAGCTCTTAAAAAATCACCCGTTACTAGAGATATACCAACTACAGAAGCAACAATGGCGACTTTTGCCGATGACACGGCAATACTTGCAACAGCAAAGAACATCAATGACTCCACTAGTAAATTACAGAAGGCTACTAGTCAGATATGTAATTGGACAAAGAAATGGCGAATCAAATTAAATGAAGCAAAATCAATCCAAGTGAACTTTACAAATCTAAAAGTTACTCATATACCAATAATGATAAACTTGATAGTAGTAGCGCATGCAAACCCTGCTAAATATCTCGGCATGACCTTAGATGCTAAACATAGATGGAAGGAACACATAAAAAATAATAGAGAAGAACTAAACATAATACATATTTAGAAAAATGCATTGGCTCTTAGGGAGACAATCTGAACTAGCGATCCATAATGTATGTGTAGCATTTAGCATGTTATGCGGAGGGTATTGTATTTGAATAAATAAAAAAATTAATTTGAACAACAGCAAAGACGGAAATGAAAAAAATTAATATGAAAACAAACAAAACAAAACAAAATACAGTCCACTACATGCTGGGCTATAGAATTTGCCCTAGTCAGGGACTCAAGCGGTTGTTTGATCGGCTAAGCGTCAGGGATTGGGATGGGGTTTCTGAATTTGGGTAGGCCATGTTTAATTATTAATCTTTATCGTTTTAATTTTCGTTTGTTCACTCACAAAAAAAAAATATTGTTCTAATTCGCACAAATGGCGTATAAATTGTTAGAATTCTTATGTTTCACTCAACAAATAAAAGATTTTTTTTTAATTATTGTAATTTTTTTTTATAAATATAATGTCTTGCACTTAACTATAATTCATTTATCATTTACTTAATTTTTTTTTTTTTTAGATCAAATCTTTCACAAAATTTTTTTAGTATTAACTTACATTTAAGCAACTTATTAAATATCCATATATAAATATAAATTCTTCCTAACATTTAGGGGTTAGAATGACACAAAAATTAAATTTGAATTCAACTCTTCAAACTCGAACAACTTGGAATCGTTGCATATGGACATATGGTAGCTATCTCTGGAGTTGTGCCAGGAAGACAAATATCAAAGTCATACAAACACTTCAAAATAAAATCCTGCGATGTATTGTTAATGCATCGTGGTACATTCGAAACGACAAACGCCATCGAGATCTAAAGATCGAGCTTGTCGCGGATGAAATTAAGCATCATGCAACAAAATACCTACAACGTCTGCACCAGCATGAAAATCTGGACATACGCTGTCTACCACACCAACAAGAAGACTGCAAAGAACCAAACCACTGGACTTATCGCGACCAGGAGGTCAGTAGACTTACTGTGGCGAAAAATCTGAGGAGGAGTTACACGATACTGGGGATAATCACTTATGATGCAATGTAAATTACAAAATGGGTGCAAGACTCAGTCGTAATATAAAAAATAAAAAATAAAAAAAAAATCTTGTTCTGCAGCAATCCAGCAAAAGTGATATTTCTTTCCCGAACTCCTCGTTTACTTGTTTTTGAAGGGTGTGTGTGTAACGAAATCTCGGTTTTCAAAATTCCGGTTTTGTATAAAAAAAACCCCGATATTTAGGAAATCCCGATTTGAATTTTTAACATTTGGAATGTGGGAAAATGGGACTCTTAAATGATTTTTTGACAAAATTCAAAAATGAGTTTGCGATAAAGTTCTAATGACTAATAGTGAGAGTTATCGAAGCCGTCAGCCTCTATACCAAATCTTGCAATTAAAAAACTTTATTAATTATTTTGTGCAATTAGAACTAGAAGAAAAGAAAACCGGAACTTTGAAAACCGGGATTTCAAAAACCGAGATTTTGAAAACCGAGATTTTGAAACCGGGATTTTGAAAACCGAGAGGTTTTCGTAGTACACCCGTTTTTGAAGCTAAACTTCATTTTTTGTTGGTGATTTTTTAAAAATTGTTACGACTTTCCTAATTTTTTCAAGTAGGTCCTAGTTTAAAAATTCTAAGATTTCAGCGTTGTTTGATTCTAGTTGGAAATGCAAATCTTTGCTGTCATCATTAATCTCAAAATTTACTGGCACATCAAATTCGTCGTCATTTTCTCCAGCGGTTTGGGCTTTTTCAAGGGTTGGTTTCTTATAAACTACTTATACTGCTGCTAGATGAATAGCATGTGCCAAACATACTTGGTGATCGACTACAATAATATCACCGACCTTCTTCATTACTGAAGCGCCATCCGTTGTTATAGCAAATATATCAAAATTAAGAGAAATGCCATATTTTTCTAATTTATTGCCAATGATTTCAACACTGTTATAAACAAAAGTATTTCACAATCAACGATGATGTTATAGAAATCAATCTCACCATAATTGTTTCTGTTTTTTTTATGTTGACTGTATGTAAAATTAAAAATAACCAAATAAATCGAATACCGTTAGATTCAAATAAAAATTTATTTTTGTGCTTACTTACTGAGAGATGTGAGTGAATTCAACAGGCGATTATAAATCTAATAAATAATTATGTTATACAATTTCTATATACACACCCTGTACATGAAAAACACAAAAAATTGCTGGATAACCTTTGAATTAATATTATGTAGCTGTTATTATGTAGTTGAAATTAATAATAATTTAAGTATTTTTGTAATTTAATGTGCTCTTTTAATCTAATTTTATTGTTATGATTGTATATATAATTAATTAGAAATCATTGTGTCCGACACGAGCTCTATGAGCCAAGGGTACAATTATCTTACCATACTTTGTCATTTGTTATATATTCTTTGTAAATTGATTAAAATAAAGTTGGTAATGCTAATGAATATAAAGAAAAAAAAATAGAAGGCCTTTGCATGATGTTGCGCCATATCACATGAAGTTGCACCATTTTGTGTGATATTACATTATGTTGCGTTATGCTGCACAATGCTGTGAAATATTGGATCGTCTTGCAACATATTGTACTTTGTTGCTTGATGCTGCACTATATTACGTTTTGTTGCACAATGTTGCATCATGCTTTGGAATGTTGCTAGGACGTTACACCATATTCCTATATGTGACAATGTTGCGTGATGTTGTACCATGTTGCGTAATTAATAATAATAACCATTTTGCGTCATGTTGCTTCGTGTTGGGCTTTCTATTTTAATTAGATAGCTTGCTATAAGTTTCATCATTTTGCGGAATGTTGTATTGGTTGTGTTTCAAATGTTTCAATTGAATATGAATTGAATATGAATTGAATATGAATTGAATATGAATTGAATATGAATTGAATATGAATTGAATATGAATCGAATATGTACTGAATATGAATTGAATATGAATTGAATCGATTATGAATTGAATATGAATTGAATATGAATTCAATATGAATCGAATATGAATTGAATATGAATTGAATATGAATTGAATATGAATTGAATATGAATTGAATATGAATTGAATATGAATTGAATATGAATTGAATATGAATTGAATATGAATTGAATATGAATTGAATATGAATTGAATATGAATTGAATATGAATTGAATATGAATTGAATATGAATTGAATATGAATTGAATATGAATTGAATATGAATTGAATATGAATTGAATATGAATTGAATATGAATTGAATATGAATTGAATATGAATTGAATATGAATTGAATATGAATTGAATATGAATTGAATATGAATTGAATATGAATTGAATATGAATTGAATATGAATTGAATATGAATTGAATATGAATTGAATATGAATTGAATATGAATTGAATATGAATTGAATATGAATTGAATATGAATTGAATATGAATTGAATATGAATTGAATATGAATTGAATATGAATTGAATATGAATTGAATATGAATTGAATATGAATTGAATATGAATTGAATATAAATTAAATATGAATTGAATATGAATTGAATATGAATTGAAGATGAATTGAATATGAATAGATTACGAATTTAGAATAAGTGTAAAAAGAATTGATTGTTTTAAGTGCAACAGTTATGATAAATTCATGAAAAATCAATTGATTTACACTGTAAACCACCAAGTAATAAAAATAAATGCATAGCAAATTGTATTTCAATTACGAAAATGTTCGCCGATTTCAAGAATAGGGCGCTGGAGTTAACAAAATTAAGACAATTAGCTTTTTCGCTGGCTACTTTAATCATTTTTTCAAATTTGTATTCAACTTTTCTATTATTTATTTACCTACTAAGCGAATAATTCTGTATCGATTTACCCTGTCGGAATTTTTCCCTTAGTACGGGCAAAAAGTTATGATTTTTAATTTAAAAAGAAAATATAAAATTTGAAAAATGATTAAAAAAGTAGCCGGCGAAAAATTTAGTAATATAAAGAATTGCATTACAAATTGTATTCCGATTACGAAAATTTCCACATATTGAAAGAATAGGGCCCCTGGCCCCTAATGATTTTTTTTTATCTATGTAGTTAACGTTTACAAAGAATAGATTTAATATTGCTATGAATAAAGATTAGGAACAACTACCGATGTTTTACTCTCATAGTGTAACATGTGCTTGGAATATTCGTATAGATTGCCCAATAATCTTTAGTACTTATCGTTGTATATATATCATAAATTGATTAAATCCCAAAAATCAAAAGTTAGGTGATTTTTAATTTGTCAATTGACACACACGAGAAATAAGATGTTATCACCGCGCATAAAATGTGTACAGATATAATGTTATAGTTTTGACCACCGCCTAACACTATAAACCAAAATATTTTCATTCAACCAAAAAAGTAAACAATACCGATGCCTTTGTTGTTGTGGTTTTTGATTTATTTACGATTTCCGTGTATACATTCATACGGATTTATAGACGGATAATGTATACGATTGATGGTTTATAGATATCCATCTAATATCGTGTCTGGCATTAAATTTACACCACCAAATAGTTTTGGTTCAATGTGTAGGGTAAATAATATTAACACTATGGGTCGTGTGTGTTCATAGTATAGATTTAGATACAAAGTATATCTAATATATAGAGATACATTATGTCAATTTTATGTTGTGCGTGCGTGTTTAGTACCTAAACAGATACATGCCAGAGCTTTCATGTTTGTAATATTGATTAAATGGTTTATAATTAAAATTTAATTGAATAATTGATAATTAAGTTTAATGAGGTTGTTTATATTGCTACGTTTTATTACAAAACAATTTCATCATTTTTACATAGTTTGTCTAGTTATCTTTACACTCTAGATACAGGGTACCTCTACTCATAGCAAATGGGGTGGATTTATCGGGTATTCGTTTCAAATATCCCTACTCAACACTTTTCAACAAAATTTCTCCCTATTCTGTGCCGGAATAAAGCTGCGGAGCAAAAAAACCGTTAATCAATTTTAATTGTCTTGTGAAAATTTTATATTTTCTTCAATTAAATCCCCGTATATGTAACGTTTCTTAATTTTTACTTTATTTAATTACCATAATTAAATTTAACTATGATAATTGATAAAAAAAATAAATAAGTGTTCATATATCAACGTAGATCGTATATACCTACCTGCCATCGAAAAAAAAAAATAAAATTATTAATATTTTTATAATTAAATAATTATAATTAATTATGAGAGAAAATATTTTGTCTAGATTTCATGTTTTATGTGCTCCACCGTAACGCCAAATCAGTTACCACCAATAATTGTTATTGAAAGTGTGATAATGTGTTATAAATACATAGGAAATGCATTCGAATTTATCGAACTTGGTATCTCTCTTAAAATAGCTACTCGAGTAACCTATATCTATATCTTCATTTGTAGTTAACATAAAAGTGGGAAAAAGTCATAAAGCCTTCGAATCAGATAAAATACCTATGAGCTAATGATCCTCCTAAGCAATTCAACTTCTGCACTGCTGAATTTCATCACAACTACTACATGACTATTTCGGTTCGTTGCACTAATTTCGCCACAACCACCAAAAATATCTAAAAATTAAAATGAAAGAGTGTTAAGAAGTCAAATTAAGCGTCGTTTATAAACCAAGCCAAAATACACAAAAAATCTTATTTATCGTGATAAATAGCTTTTTGATGGATTTATTCGATTAGATCATCGCATATAATGTAAATAAATTAGCATTTTATCATGCAACACGAACTAACAAAAAAAAAATAAATTGGAAAGTTTATTAACCGCCAACATTTATTTATAAACAAAAAAAATATATGTAAACAAAAATCAAAACAATAACAATAAATGTTTGGTAATAAACCGAAAGTACTTGTCATTCATACAACAAATTATGAGAGATATTTTTAAAGGGCGGATGGATACAATGGAGCAAAAAAAAATATTCCACTGACACTTAAATTCCCACAGTTGTTACAATTTTGTTTTTGTTTTTGTTTATATGTGTATTTGTCTCTTCCACCATCTGTCTAATATACGTAACGTATAATTTAGCCTGTCAATTCCAAAAGAAAAAATCTGCATGCCGAATCCAGAATTCTCTCGCTTAATGCTAACTACTACTTAATTGTATTTGTGTGTGCGCTTTGATTTCTTAATTTAATCACAGAGTTTTTTAGCACTTCGTCATGTATGTGTGTGCGTTTTCTATTTATTTTGGGTGTAAAATAGAATGTTGATCGAATGCATTGACCTTCTTAGAGCAATAATTTGCCATGAACTTGTTAAATCGGACTTTATAAAAAAAACTGAACGCACATTGAAGCTAGTAATCTCAAATTAGCGAGATGCGTTGTTTTACTGTTAGTAATATTTGTTGCGTGTGTTTGTTTGTGAAATTTAATTTTTAAGTTTCTTACATAAATTGCGAGCTTTACTATTTTCGTCTATAATAATGACGTTTCAGATAAAATTTCAAGGATGAAATTTCGCACATAAGCTTTTTTCACAAATTGGGAGATCCCAGTGGACTTTGTTCGAAATAGTTCCACCGTAAGTTGCAGCTTCCATAGGAGCTTTTTCGATTTTTGTAAATATTTTGAATGGTACAGCATTTAGGAGAAAAACGACTTTAAATTAAAAAATTTTAAATTAATTTTGCAACATTACCTTACAAGTTTAGTTTTCCAAAATTTTAGCGTAATCGACTGATTGATGAAACTTCATACCTAAGTTTTTTTTTCAAAAATGGAAGATCCCAGTGAATTTTGGCCGAAATCGATCCTTCGGTAGTGGCACCTTCCATAACATCATTTTCACTTTTTGCAAAAGTTGTGAAATGTACATTTAAAATAATTTTGAAACAATTCGGTTCTTGATCAATGTTCCAGAACTTTATCGGAAAAATCAATTTTTAACATACAGTGCTGGGAAAAAATTGGACAAACATATTTTATTGCAAATTGGATTCTTCTTGCTTTTATTACAGCGATACACCTCCGATTCATTGAATTTGATAAATTTTTCAAAGTCGCAGGAGGTATGGATTCCCAAAATCGTCATCAACAAACTTTTTAAAGCTTGAATCAATTCTGGGCGCTTTCTTGCTCCTTCTAGCTTCATTATAGACCAAATATTTTCAATGGGATTTAAGTCTGGACTATACGGAGGCCAGCTCAACACTTTTTTACTTTTAAATGAAGAGACAAGAAAAAAAAACCAGTTTTTAACAAATTATTTATGTTTATATACAAGCCAATTTTTCTAACTACAATTCAAAATTAATAATTCACAACTTTGACGGTATGGCACGGAGTATTGTCCTGTTGAAAAATAAATTTGCAAGTCTCGCCAAAAAGCTTTAACACAGAAGGCTCAAATTCGTTGTGTAGGACCTACAGATAAAAAGCTGCTGTAATTCTGGAACTAAGGAAGCACAATCGACCGGTTTAATTTCCAGAAAAGCATCTTCAGACCATAACTCCTTCATTTTTCGGTGGAAGTCTTAAAAGAAATTCGTTGCTAAGCCTCTCGCCCTCTCGCCGCTCATCAATTTTGATTCATTGGAGAAAATCACATCATTCCACATCTCTGGAGTCCAAGAAACATGCTCCTGGGCCCATAGCAAATGTTTTTTTACAACTACTAATGTGAACTCAGGCGTTTGGACTGGTTTAAGTGCTCTCAAACCAGCTTTAACAAGTCTTTATTTTACTAACCTAGCTGAAATTTGTTTTTCCGTTGCTCGCTCAACATCCCGTCTTATGTCCGATGAAGTTTTAAACCGGTTCTGACAACACTGCATTCCAGGCGACAGTACTTGACCTTGTTTTTGTCCAATTTTTTTGTACAACAGTTGCGGGGTTGTTCCGGTGTAATAAAATCAAAAGGCGGTCCAACAAAATATTAATATTAAAGACAGAACTTCTATAAATCAATAAAAAACAAAAAAAAATAAAAAATAAGTGTTTAATTTATCCCATTACTTTAACTCCACTCAACGTATTTTGATATTTTGTCATTTTTCGGGGTTTTGCCCCTAAATTGCAGGTAATTTTTTTTTTCAAAAAATTACGTCACACATGTATTTAAAATGAAACAATAAGCCAGATGCTTCCAAAGGTTATGTAATTTTAGCAAAAAAAGACTCCAATTTGCAATAAAATATGTCTGCCCAATTTTTTTTCCCAGCACTGTAAATCGTTTTTCAACAAAAATTCCGCCCAATACAGCCTAGAAGGATTTATTGATCTGGATGAAACTTCATACCCAAGATTTTCCTACAAATTGGGAAATTCCAAGGGAAGTGACAGCTCCCATAGGAACTTTTTCGTTTTAGCACCGGAAGTGGTAGCTTCAATAGAAACTACACAGTTTCTAAATTAATTTTGTACGAATATAGGCCCAGATCAGTTTTCAAAAATTTAAGCAGAAATTACGATTTTTGCAAAATACAGTAAAAATTTGAGCCCTGCCTAGCACAGCATGATTTTTAACCGAGATTGGTATACCGCAAATATTTTGAAAATGATATAGCATTTAGGAAAACCTGATTAAAAACAGAAACAATGTAAATTAAATTTTAATAAAATTATTATTTTTAATTTAATTAATACTATTTTAAATAAAAAATAATAAATCGATAATTCATTTGGTTTTATTATAAAAATTTTATCGTTATACAATAAAACTTGTTCTGACCGAACAAATGGCACAGTGGTTAAAGGTTTGGCATTTGGACCGGGAGATACCGGGTTCGAATCCCGATAGGGGCAGGATATAAAGTGAAATTTCATCAACAGAATACGATCTGTGGTGAAATGTAACACATCTATGGCCTCCTGTCGGTGTGTAAAACTCATGGGCCGACCCATCTTCAATGCCAGTATAGGCTGGCATGGAACTATGCAATGTTCAGATGGTCCCAAATCGGTCATATAGCTGTACGTCCTCGATTTGGCCGACTGGCGTAAAGTAAGGAAGAAAAAAGTACAACCGCGAAAGAGTATGGAGAGCCCTTTGACCCACCAATACAGATTGCATTGATTAAAAAAACAAAAAAAAATTATTCTGATAAATAAAACTTATTTCATCAAAATTCGACATTTTTACGGACATGGCGAATTGTGTATTCGGAGTGGAACTTCATACTAAAGTTTTTCCAATTGGGAGATTAATGCGAAATATGGCAAACATTTGCGTGCCAGAAGTGGAAGCTTCCGTAGGAGCTTTTCAGATTTTGCAATGAAGAATAACTTTTCAACAAGGGTTGACCTTTTTGGTTTTCCGAAATTTAAGCAGAAATAATTCCAAATTTCAGTGTGTGGTGTGGTGTCTTCTCTACAGCCTATAGGCAGATTGACTGATCAGGGTGAAACTTTGAAGTGGCAGCTTCCATATGGAGTTTTTTCGTTTTTTTTGCAAATATCTTGAAAAGTATATAGCGTTTACTTAAAAAAAGATTTTTAGTTAAATTTCAAAACAAATTAGTTTAGATAATGTTTTATAGATTTTCAATAAAAAAAAATGTATTTCACCAAAATTCGGCATCTCTAAAGTGCCTGCGGAATGATTATTCAGAAAAAATCTGTAGTTCAACCTAAATATTAAATTTTCCACCAACAACGGTTGACCTTGATTATTTTCTGACACCAAAATTTATTATAAATAAAATACTAGTACAACATTATTGAAATTAGGAAAGTTACCATCTAAGATAAGTGAGCCTTTGGATCAAATACATCGCGTGACTGGTCCCCTGATCCTAAATTACAATAAAATAAGTAACTTAACTTAAAAAATAAAAATAATAATAATTTACAATTAAAATTAATAGAATAATTGTACAAATATTTATAAATATATTACTCACATGAATTATTCTAAAACCTAGTAAAATTCTACATTTAGATAAAAAAAAATTTATTTTAAATTTTAAAAAAAACGGAAGGGGTTTAAGCTCCACCTGAAAAGCAAATGATTGGTAAAACATAAGGTCACAAATTAAAATTCACGTATGCCATCGCTAATTAGTTCGTGCATTTTGGGAGTGTTTTTGGAGGCGATAGAAAAATCTGAAATTATTTTTAGCGATATACAGTAAACCCTCCATTTACCGGACTCCAATTTAATGGACGCTCGGTTTAACTGACGCTCGACTTAACGGACAAATTTTTATTTTCCATTTTTCTGTTACCGATTATGATGGATGGATTCGAGTATTCTTAAATGGTATTTGGAAGAAATTCTGGAATATGGCCACCTTGGACGGAACTCGGGCAGTTTTTAACCGATTACGATGGGATTAGATTTTTTAATGGAAATGAGATTCAAAAATGATTTCTAGAATAAGTTTTTTAAAAGCAAGTACATACATCAAAAGTATAAATTTCCACTTGGTTCGAAAGGTTCTGAAAATCTCAAGGCCTTGGAAGGCATCATATTCCATGTTCCCGTGAAGTCTTCAGATCGTTGTTGATAAGAATACTATAAATTTATCCGAACCCTTTGTATAGGGTTCATAACGTGAGTTTTTGTGAGATTATGTAGTTGGCCTGCCGCTCAACTCACTAATCACTTGAGTGGGTCACGTACTGGTGATAGATGTTAAATCATCCAGCCTTATCAGAAACATGTTAACATCACGAGCCGATGATGAAAAATATTAAAGAATCTTATTCCCATCCACCATATTCAATTTCAGTGAGAATTGAGAATTTCGTATATGTATATAGTGTACAATACACATTTTCATAACTGTGTTTGTAATTTTTTTTGGTTGGTATTGTGTCATATAGCAATGCCTTCTAAACTACTGGCCGCTTACACCAAATGATGACGACACGCTAAGTCGACGTTGTTGTTGCTTTCTCTAGTTGCTTTGTTAGTGTAAATATCCTAAAATTATTATTGCGCAGTCTCGGTATAGACTTAAATTGACGTCATGTGCGAAAAATGAGAGTAGTAAAAGGCCAGTAGTATAGAAGGCATTGCATATAGCATCAACAATAATTGCATTTTTTACTTTTCTCAATCTATTTATTAAGGGAGATGCACGTTACTAATAAACACACACATACATTTACAAATACCATAAATTTGCGGTTATTTAACTTTCGTTCTCATTTTTTCGAGATATACTACAACTTTTACAAAAATCAATTAGGAATTTCGTTTCCAGCCAACATGCTCAATCCCACCATAATCGGTTAAGAATTGATGGAGTTCCGTCAAAAAAAAAAATCAAAAATGATGTATTCGAGATCTGTATAGTATTTTACTAACACAATTGTGTGGGTAAGGCAAAAGTACCATGTCAAAAATGTATTTTTGTATGTGTTTTGAACCAACTTACATATTTGTGTATTCCGTTCAAACTTATTTTCGTTCGAAAAAAACACTATAACCATACACACAATTGTGTTGGTTGTATTTCAAAACAAGTGAAATTTTTTATCAAAAACGCCATTACATACTACGATTTTTTACTCACACATTTGTGTGGTTTGGACTTTAATTGAGCCATTTTATTTTTGTGGTTGAAAAAGGGATATACATTCGTGCTAAAAGAAAGTTGCGAGTCTTTACCTGTTGTGGTGTATTTTCACTTTTCACTTTTAAATAATAAACTTTATTATTTTTAACTTTAATTTTATTTACGTTTATAAAATATGTTTTTAAGTTGAAGCCCACCGAATGACTGACATTCGTCCATTTGTGAAAATGTTATGTTGGTACTACTTTTCGTACCAAATTACTGAACACCCGATATATTTTTATATCCGAAATGTTTTCTGACATCTAGCTGAAATCATCAACGACTTTTTTCAGCACGAATGTCCGATTTTATCTAAGATTTACTATGAATGTTGTCGCCAAAACTCGGAAATGATGAAAAGAAAAAGTTAGGTTATGTAATACTTTTCCGGTAAAAAAAGTGGGTGGAGCTTAATTTCAATTTTAGCGGCATATTTTAAATTTTGAATATTTACATAAAAAAAATAAATTAATTCATTTCAAAAATATTTTATTTATACATAATAAATAATTATTTATTTTATATGATTTTAAAATACATTTGCATATTAAAATTTTAACATAAATTATGAAAAATGGAAATATCTTAAATTAATTATCTTAGAAATTTGGAAAGAACTTGCCATTAATAATAAAAATATACCTCTTTAATATTTACGTCACGCATTTAGATCCAAAAGCGTCAAAAAAAATTATAAACGGTATATATTTACAGAATATAAATTTAAAAAATATATTTACAGACAGCTTAAAAAAACTAAACTAACTTAATATACTAGTATTTATATATTAATAATATACATATTTAAACTTTAAACTAAGATTAATCACAAGAAATTTTAGCAACTAATGCTCGATAAACGACGTCAACACAAATAATCGTAATGGCATCTCACCTCAAACTCAACAAGAAAAATCGATATGTCGTATGCAACAAAAATGGTAAGTAAATGCTAAAATATTTAATCACTTGAATTAATCATTTAATTTTAGTTTTCCTGTTTTTTTTTTATTTCTTTGATGTGTTACTGGGTGAGGCACATCAGGATGAAGGTGAGTATTTTCTTTAAGGAATAAGCCCGAACATACCACCGCCCTTGAACAACCAGGTTCAATGATTAATTGTTGGGTGGTTTCGTTGGTGGGTGTATGTATCGTAGGGGTCAATTATCCGGACTGCTTCGATACAATTTGATGACTGATTTACGGCCGTCTTATGGCTATATTGATGTCATTGAATTTTATGGTTGGTGTCCACGTCCACTTCGATCGGGGCTGCAATGTGGTTAAATATTTCTCGTTCCAGCACCAAGTGCTGATTTAATTGTTGCACCATTTACCATGGGATGAAATGCCGTCATATAAATTGCCTGTAAAAGGTATTGGAGAGGAGTTTTGGATTATTAATTAGAGTGTTAAACTCTTCCCCTGAGTTGCGATATGCGCCAATAAACTTGGCAATCCACTTGCGGATGTAGAAGCAATGGATGGTTGTTGTGCAAAAGTGCACTAATAATGACTAATATCGTTTATTTCGGATTGTGAAATCTCCTTCATATAATTGAACGTCTGGTACTCGCCAGGTTCTCGAGCGAGACGACGCTCCATACCTCTCAATCGTTGAATGTCGCTGTACAGTGAGTTACGTAAATTGTTGGGGGTCTTCTTGAGCGGTAACCACGTAGATTCCTCTGGAGGTAAAGTTGGTTTAGCGTACGCGGTAGATTCCACCTCCCAAAATCAGGGTAGTTCTGTCCAAATCGATGTTGTGGTATGCTGTATAATTCCATCTGCATTATCCTTGATTTGACCCGGTTCTAATAAACCGAAGAAATAATCGGTGCCGATCAGAACATCTATCCCTGCGGATTGATGAACGAGCGGATCGGCTTCTTGAATTTCAGGCCGTGATTGGAATACAATACCCTCGACGGACCGGAACGGAAATTGTGTAGTGATGCTTGGTAATCAGAGATGGGCGATTACGCGTCATCTAACAAATTTTATGTTTTTGAGTAGACAACTCGTCGACAACGTAGACAACGTCTACTGTTGTAGACAACGTCGACTTCTCGTAGACAACGTCGACAACGAATTGTAATTCCGTATAATAGGTAAATTTTATATATTCATGATATTTACATCTAAACATCAAACTAAGTTTAGATTTGATAATAGATGATTAAAAATATTTTTAAATCTAAATAAATCTTAATTAAGCTAAGAAATATTAATTGAACCCCAGACACGATTTGTTTTCCTCCATCCTTGGAGGTTTCTAGTATGAACTACCATTAATTTTGTTAGTCAGAAAGTTTGATGATTTGGCGTGAGACACGCAGCCTAAATGACTTACTAAACCATCAATTTAATTAGTCGTAAATTATGTGTTGATATGCCACGGTTTTTTAATTTTAAATATATTTTTTAAAAATAATTTTAATTTTTTTTTTTTTTTAACACATTCCTCTATGGTTTGCTTGGGTATTCTATCTGTTATTATTCAGAACTATTCAGAACTTTTGAGACAACGATATTACAAGAAAACTATTGAGCTTTTTACGTGTTATGCAATTTCATCTAAGATATTTAATTTTTAAAAAAATAAGATTTAATTTTTAATTTGACAAATTTTAACTTAAGCTGTTGCAATTTCGAACACCTATTTAAAAAAAACTAAACTGACAAACTAAATTAGTGATTAGTTCAAGCTAGTAATTGCTAGATGTCTCTAATATTAAGAAACCAACATCAGAAACCAGAGACATATATCAATGACTAGCATGAACTAACCACTAATTTAGTTCGTCAGAAATTTTAGCCGTGTTTTTTTAGATATTCAATTTTTCAGATACACATAAATCGCAGGCACGGATTGTTTTGTGTAATCTATAAACTGCTGGTATGAGCTAACCATCAATTTAGTTAGTCGAAAATTTCAGACTAAATACAAATTTTTATTAAACATGGCCGACACAACATATAAAAATGATCATTTGAATACCATAATTACGAATTGTTGACATCAGGGACGCAGAAAATCGCTGTGTAATATAAATGATATATTATTTGTCGACAACTGTGTAGATTACATTGTGTAATCTACCTCACCCAACCCTGTTGGTAATAAGAACGCTTCAATTTGTATCTCTGGTCATAGGACATATAGTAAATGTGGTTTTGCCTTTCTTTTATTCTCGATGCTTCTTTAGAACAATTGTCTCCGCCCTGTCAAGTGTGTTTATTCGATATTTAAGCACTTTACTTGAAATGCGAGCGCATTGTAAACCTGCTCGGTGAAATTAATATTTGCTCTATTGGAAGCGCATTGGAAGTTACTCGTCGTTTGATACAGTATTTCGCTCGAATGTGAGCGTACTGAACCCGATGATAATGATTTCGCTTGACTGAGAGCACACTGGAAGATGCTCGTGGTTTGATAGTATTTCGCTTGAACTAGAGCGCCTTGGAAATTGATTGGTGATAACGCTTTCGCTCGACTGCTAGTGATTGGGAGATTATTCGACGATAATGATTTCACTCGACTGTGAGCGCCTTGGAAATTGATTGGTGATGATGCTTTCGGTGGAGATAATATTTCACTCGATTGTCAGTGTACTGGAAACCACTCAACGATTGATTGTATTTCGCTCGAATGAAAGTGCAATGGAAATCAATCGATGATATTTTCGCTCGAATGAGAGCGCACTTGATACCACTTTATGATGATGATTCGCTCGACTGTGAGCGCACTGGATTACTCAACGATAGTGTTTCGTTCAAATGCGAGCGCACTGAAACACTTGTTTTGCAACCACGCGATGACGATAATATTTCGCTCAACTGCAAGCGTACTGGAAATTACTCGTTGATACGCACGCGGTGATGATAATAGCCGTGTTTTATTATTCGAACACTATCCGGAGCCGAATGGCAAATTTATACTGACTGAAACTGCAGCTATTATTCAATGGTGTTGCTATACCATAAAAATGAAAAATAAATGCATCCATAAAATAAACATTTATCACCTGAAATATACTAATTAACATTTATATTGACATGACGTTTTAAACAAGAATCCATCTTGCTGCGTTTTAAATTTTTATTGTAAGATTAAGTTTCTAATGGTTTCAGGGGTTTACAAAATAAAAGCCCTTTCAAATTTCCCATTGTATAGCGCTCTCGATAGCGGCTCCCGATATATAGGTAGAGCAAAATATTTTTAGTTTAGAGTTAAATAAATTAATTATATGCAAAAATAGCTCGCTAAATATAACTTTTGACATAGAAAATTGCGTACTCCGAATACATCTTTCAGGCGCTAATAAAAAATACGGCTATTATTTCGTTCGATTATGAGTGCACTGGAAACCACTCAACGTTTGATAGTATTTCGCTCGAATGGCAGCGCACTGGAAAATGAATTATCTTCTTCTAATTTTAGTTTTCCTGGTTTTTTTTTTATTTCTTTGATGTGTTACAGGATGAGACACATCAGGATGAAGGTGAGTAATTTCTTCAAGGAATAAGCCCGAACATTGAGTGTTGGCCATAATATAATAACCTCTCCATTTATTCAATTATGTCAGTTGATGGTCTTCGTTTGTAGCATGAGATAGAATTATCAGTTTACCGTAATTCATATTGATATATCATATAGGCCTTCAAAAAATGGCAAAACCGAAACAAGAACCGAAAAATTGGAAGTACAATACAAAGTAACTTGCAAGTTACTTGTCAACATAAAAAAAAAAAAAAATATTGAAATTTTAACGTTGCCAAATTTTGTAATTTAAAGGCGATTTCCGAAAAGAATTCCAATGCGCGCATAAATGAATCATTAAAAATCGCGCATAAAATAAATTTCGCCTTCTTCGCAAAGACGACTTTGTATAATAAAGTTAATGTCTCGATCATTTCCTGTCTTTCATTGGAACATTTTTTTGTATTCTTATTGTTGTTGTGTGTACATATGTACACATAAAGTGCATTAACATATGTTAATGTACGTCATGGAAACCATTTCTTTGCATAATTAGCAAATTTATTTATATAAAATTTCATATTCCAATTTTAATTTAAAAATCATATGGTGCGCTTCATTGACAATACGAAACACAGACCGGTCGGTGTACTGGTGTTTAGGTAGATGAGTTGGAGGCATGATGGATTATTATCCGATTTATTTGTCTAGGGGTATAATCAAAATGTCAAATTCAAATATTATGAAAATTTATTTAATTTATTGATTTATGATTTATAAATAATCAATTTTTATGTGTTATGATAAGGTATAAGCATATAATAGTTTTGTATTTATGATGATATGTAAACCGGAAGTTCGTTTATTATCATTACATATCTGACCCAGTTTAACCGTATAAAGTCACGTACACATAAACTCGTAAAGGTAGTCAAGTGTTAATGGTAGCGTACAAATTAAGTAATTTACTCCCCCGTAAACAACTTATATGTTAACACCTGTAGCTGTTATTATAGATGACTATATATAATTAATAGCCAAGCAATCAGGAGCACTGACTTAGAACAAACAAATCTATACACTCGTAGTATATACCCAAATGAATATTCAGTTATCTTACGACTCTATCTCCGTATATACACAAAATTTAATTTATGCAGAAAACAAAACATAAGAAATAAATCGCCAAATCTACATACATACACACACACACACACACCCAATTAAATCTTATCAATCACAATTAATCTCAGTTCATAAACTTGTAAAATTCATTTTATGAACTAATTAGCGTTATATTATATAAGCTAGAGAAGTAGACGCGGATAATTATATTCTTGATACGTATAGAGTTCTTCGTCAGTTCCCTGGTGCTCTGCTATGCAATAAAATTGTTATGAGTTTCGTAATTAATCTACTAAAACTCTACAGAACTAAAGTAGTTTAACGCTTATTGCACTACGATTTTTATTACCGTAACTAGTTGGTTTCGTGCATTAAAATATTATATATTGTGAATTGGTTTTAATGGCGCAAAAGTAATGGATCACGGCGAGACAAAAAGAACATCCCGCAATGAAAGTGAGGTGTGCCGCCACACAAAATATAAATCAATAAACGTTGATATACTGCGATCCCACAATCATTTATACGAGTACGAGTAGTTGTATGCGTGAAATATTATTAATTCATTCTATTATTTTTATGAATGAAAAACCGTTTTGTATAGTTTTTTGTTGTCTTTAAGAATTTACTATAACGCCTACAATGAACTTGTATCTTGTCTTGTGTGTATATAATTAACGTGTATGTTGTTATTGTGTGTTACAAACTATACGACGACTCTATAGAGGAGTTTTTAATTTGATGCAGCACAATTCTTTTTGCAAATTATTTATTCTGTCTAAATATAGCTGTGGCTTAGAAATACGCGAGCCCACGTAATATTTTTGTATTGTAATTTGTGTGCTATAGTTAACCCACTTCCATAATTCGAGAATTACTTTTGTGTGTGTGTGTTACGTGTAAAAGTCTTGAGACACAACGACCATGTTTGGTATGACATAATCGTCGTTAAAAGCCTCTACACACAACAAGGTATACACAAAACATATGATTTGTAATTTGTCGCGCTCAATTTGAAATCACTTTAGAGATCGATTAATTGTACCGCTATTAAATTGTTCAATATAATGTAGTAATATTAAAGGTGTTTCGTATTTTAAATAATAATGATAAACCACAGGAGTTTGAGATAAACGTTTTTTTTAAGTTTCATCATCATTGACGCTGTTAAAGAGAGTCGAATACTTCCAAGCGATAAAGTTAATAAAGATAATGCTGACATAATGTTTGCCTAAAATATCAAAACGCTAATGTATGATGTAGGATAAAATCGGGTTTAGGATTTCAACCAAGAATTCTCACCAAAATATTTAACAGATTATGTCACTTCTAACGTTTCAATATAAAACTTGGAGCTAGTGAATTTTATGTAAAAAATATAATTCGCTAAATCGATAAGTTCATGTATTGAATCATAGGTACAAAGCACGAGTTGAATTTTTGTGGTTTGGTCGTTGCAACCTGATGAGTAGGGCAAATTTTATCAGTACGAAACCAAACTGCCAAGAAGAAACTTAAGGAAGTTCTCATCTTTGTAAGAGTTATGTATCTTTATAGAAGTACCCTGCGGTTAATGTGAATTTTTCTACTTTTTTGGTACATATGTTGTGAGTAAATTGCCTCTTTGTTTTCAATGACTTAAAAAAAGTTGTAAACATTGCGAATGTCATTAAAAATAATACTTTGTCTGAAATGCCGAAAAAAATCTTAAAATAAATTAAATAATACAGACGAATTTAAAAACTTCTTAACTATTTATGTACAACATTAAATGTGCTTATTTGAAGAGTGTGAAAAAATGAAAACGTTAACGTGCTAATCATTAAAAGTTATTTAAAACCAATTTACCCGTGAGAACAAAGTGATAGACTGCAGAATACTATTCCCACGATAACATAGTAGCGACTTATAACAAAAGTGAAAACAACATTAAAGGCGGTGATTCATGTATAAATTTTGTCTGACAGACATAAATAATAATCGCTTTGATTTGTTGAATGTCGGCCAAATTTTTTTATCGGACGACAAAAATTAAAAATTGAACATTGCTCAATTTTTACATAAGTGTGAACAAAATGCCCGGTTTACATGAGAAAATTGTTTTCTTCTACAAATTTTTGCAGGTAAATAAGATAGAATCCGCTATATAAAAATATTCAATATGCCAGAAAGAAATAAACATATATAGTAATGGCCTAATTTTTTTTATAGGATCATTATTAATTTATTTTGAATGAATTAAAAAATTAATGGCGTCTGTTTTTATAATGAATCCTCAACATTTATAAATACGAAATAATTTTTTTTCTTGTGAATTTTAAAAATGTTGCCATAAAAATACTCGGATCGAATATATTTTATGACAACATTTTCATTTTTATGGTGATTTTTGCTCAAAAATTCTTCTGCAAAATTTGTTGGGTTATATTGCTTTTCTTGTCTCTCATGTGCAAAAAGTCAATGTTATACCTTATTCATTTTGCAGAAGAAAAATGTTGGTCGTATGTAAACCGGGCTAAAAAGGCAGTGTGAACAAAAGAATACAAATTCTAAAATATAAAAAAATCAAAAAAAAGACAAATAAAAACACTTTTTAGGTTGCTTGGTTTATAAAATGTCAAAAAATATCCATACAACAAAATTTTATGCATGTATCTGCTTAAGTGTGAATTTTGTTTTTATCGTATAAAGGCGGTGATTCATGTAGAAATTTTGTCTGGCAGATATAAATAATAATCACTTTGATTGGTTGAATGTCGGCCATACTTTTTTATCGTACGACAAAAATAAAAATTGAACATTGCTCAATTTTGTTTAAGATTTGACGGCAGTGAGAACAAAAGAATACATATTCTAAAATAAAAAAAAGACAATTCGAAAAGAACAACAAAAAATAAACACTTTTTAGGTTGCTTCATTGCTTGCTTTATATAAAATGTCAAAAATATCCATACGACAAAATTTTATAACTGTATCTCTTAAGTCTAAATTTCGTTTTCGTATAAGACAAAAAAATATTAACCAATCAGAGCGATTATTATTTATGTCTGCCAGACAAAATTTATACATGAATCACCGCCTTAAGACAAAAAAATATTAAATACTCAATTCCCTTAAGCACTTTTCATACCGCACGCCTCGGCTTTGAGCTTCAAATTTTTTTTTTTTTAATTTTGCTTTTCAGCTCCTTAGATTAGTTTCATTCGATTAAAAATCTTAAATTTTATAGAAATAAACCAAAATAATTATAGAATAAGTTATTTTTAAGTGAATATTTTCAAAAATAAAAAAATATTGCAATGAAGTTATCTGTAAAGCGGAGGCAATATGTTCCACACGCGACTTCATAAATTTAAATTCGTATAAAGCGAAGTAAAACAATCAGTTAAAATTTGACAGTTTAAGTTTTTACACTACCCTCCGACGCGTAAGATATAAATAAAAAATATAAAAATGGATAAATTAGACTACGAATATCTTGATGAAGAATATCTAGTGTACGATGAAGAGCTCGAGCTAGAGTGCACAGAAAATCAACACACTTTTGAAGATTGCTTGATTTTGGAAGTACACACTCATCCTATACTTTATGATTTGACCGACACCAACTACAACAACCAAAAAAAAAAAGATTCGGTCTGGTTAAAAATTACTGAAAATTGTAGTCGACCAGGTAACTATAGATTTTGTGAATCTATTTCTGTGTATTAAATTACAAATAGTTGATGTTGATTTCTCTTTACAGTCAACGAATGTAAGAAACGATGGAAATCATTAAGGGATCGGTTTCGTTCCCTTTATAACAAAGAAAATACGATAGTCAGTGGACAGGCTACCAACAAGAAAGTTGACTGGCAGTATTACGACGCCTTGAAATTTTTAATTCCGACAATTTCCCAAGCTCCGTAATTATTAATACTATACATATTTTATGTCATCTAGTAAGATTATCAATAATTTGATTTTGATGTGTAAACATCTTTACGCGCGCCTACCAAATTTTTTTGTATTAGAGTAAACTTGTAAATGAAACGAACGGAAATGACGTATACCTACTTCGTTTGAAAAAAAAGCAAGAAACTCAACAAAAACAATTTTTACTATACATGGCATGCTTTTATGTATATGTATAATAGTAGGGAAAATGAAAAAATTAATTTAACGAATGAAATAGAAACCATCGACATTTCCATCGATCAGAAAAACCAAAAAAAAATTACGATACAAAATACGAATTACGATTACGAAATTGCATACTCATACGATTAAAAACACAGTCAACAACTGCTGTATATTGCTTTATCACGAGTGACGAGTCTCTAGGCGCTGTTCATCACGTCGGCTATCAATGATCATGTCATCTACTGAATGGGGTTATAATGACATCTCGTTTTTAACATTGAACTGCCAGAGTCTCAGGTCACAGTCACGCAGGTATGCTCAATTCATTTGGTTTTCGAGACCTGGCTGCGCAATGACGAACTTGTTAATATTCCTACGTTTGAATGCTGTTTTCAGTTCAATAGAGATGGTCAGTGGGCTGCCGGAGTAGCAATTCCGTCAAAAGATCCATAAAATGAGCATAGTGGACACAAATAATTTGCCGTACTTTTTCAAAACCAATATTGACGTAACAAATGGACTGGCGAATGGAACTATAGGCTGTCTAAAGTATACGAATGCATAGGCATCCTAACCAGGACAACGAGAACGATGAAAACGTCGACAGTAAAAAATGTCAAACGACTCTGGATGGATTTCGGTTCAAATTCACAAGTTGGCAAGAAGGTCAGGTGGCTTGAAGCTGGATGGGCGCAGAAAACGAATATCGACCGATGTTTGGTGCCCATTTCTAGAAAAAGCTCAACTATTAATCGAAACAACAATTAATGTTAAGCACAAACAACAATTAATGTAAAGCGTCGTACCTTCATGTGCCACCACAATTCATGCATCACAGGGTGGTACCTATAACGAGATAGTCAGTATATACTCTTACGATAAAAGACACAGTTAATAATTGTGTATATTGCTTTAGCACGAGCAACGAGTCTCGAAGGACTGTTCATTACGTCGGCTATCGATGATCATGTCGTCTACCATGGACGTAAAAATACCTCAATGGGTCTTCTTCTTTCGCGCCTCACTACAAATCCGCTTTATCCGTTGTAATGGCGAATTTTGTACGAGATAATAATGACGTCTGGTTTTTAACATTGAACTGTCAGAGTCTTAGGTCATACACATCACCTCGACCTAACTGACACAATCACGCAATTATGCTCAATTTTCTTGCTTTTCCAGATCTGCGTTCAGTTCAAGAGAGACGGTGAGTGAGCTGCCGGAGTAACAATATATAAAAATTCAAATAGAACACTCATACCATGCAGTCACCTCTCATAAAGAAATCATCGTTGGACAAACAACTGGTATGAGCGTAACAACACAACTCATTGATGATATATATGGCTGAACTTCAGCTTCTCAATGGGAATAAGATGCTTTTTGTAGTTGTATTAACCACGCCGAATAAATCTTTCGAAGACATAATGAAGTTCATACATTTCGTCCTTGCCCCATATCCTAAAGAATTTCAAAAATTCTCCAAGGAGACTATCATCTTTTGCTGGTGATTATGAGCGGGGATTTCAATATTAATGTTGCTGTTCCTCAAGTTGAACCACTTATAAACTTCCTGCGAGACGAATTCGATTTGCACATGAACTCAGATCGAAATATATTTACTACTAGATATGGGACGACCATATTGTGCAGTTTTTCAATGAAAATTTTTAAAGTTAGAGTCGACAGTATATAATATATCTTATTTAAGCTACCAAAATCCAATTGCGTCGATTATACCGAAAGAGTAATAGACCAATTAAACGATAATAAACAAATGAAAAACTCTGGTTAGTAAAATTGCATTCCTTCTTCCTTCAAAGTAAACTGTACCCACGTACTGTACACACGCCATGTTTACACATCTCCTTGAGAGTACTAATGGACTCACTCATTTTTTTTTATGTATATTTAGATCATTTAGCAACTACAGTGTGAGTAATTGCTCTTCCAACCACGACACACCATCGATATCACGGAGCTGTAGTGAAAGTAGTTCATCTACCAAACAAAACACCCCATCCACCACTAGGAACCCTAATAAAAGGAAGAAAGATGAGTTAGAGTACCACCTTCTCCAATATATGCAAACTCCTGATGTTGAAGAACAAATTGATAGCGACAAAAGTTTTGCGCTTAGTCTCGTAGAACCATTAAAAAGCTATCAAAGCGAAAAAATGCACTTGCTCGGATTAAAATTCAGCAAGTTTTGTATGAATTGGAATACGAGGATGATGCAGCAATAATTTGAATTTATTTTATATGTTTTAGTTTAATTAAATTAATAAGAGAGAATTTCCTTTAATTAAGTTTTAGATTATACTGATTTAGATTTTAAGTTTTGCGTACGTATATCAAAAAATAAAATGCCTACTGAATTGCAATATGAATTTCAATTTATTATTATAATAGAGTATTTTTTACACATTAAATAAATATTTAATTGAAATAGAATGTGAGTTTTAATTTATATGCTCGTCTTGCCACTCTACTTTTCCATCGGTGACAAACAACTCAGCCAGTTCCTCTCTATTATTTATTGCTTCAACTGTATTCAAGCAAATTGATGAATTGGGTCCCGTACTTTTAAATTCCCGATGTGGTAGTCTTTGCGCCTGCCTTAATATATTATGTAACACTACACAGCACATAACTATATTTATTGCATAGTTTGGTTGGGCAAGCATCCGAACTAACAATATACGCCAAGTGTGGCATAGTATCTCGAAAGCGTTTTCGATCATTCGTCGGGCGCGAGATAGTCTGTAATAAATATGTTTGACTATATTAGCACAGTTGAAATAAAAATCTTGATTTAATTTGTTTACCTATAATTAAATATTTTTTTTTTGTATGTAAGTGTACGTTTCGACCGAAGAGTTCGTAGCTATTTTAGCAAAGGGAAATTTGTGTTGCTTCGTTTGTATGAGTATGTTGATTTGGTATCCCTCTGTAAGTATTAGAATCAGTTTGACGTTTCATACAATTTTTTGTGGCTCACAAATATTCAAAAATTTCATACAATTATACATATATATATATTATTAAATTATTAAATAAGTAATACAACATTTTTAAAAATGGATGAGTACGATGAGATATGTGTTGCTGCTCTGGCTATAATAATAGTTAAAGATGCTAGGATCCATTAGAAAAAGAAGGAACGTAAAAGTCCTAGATGGTGGGTACGAAATATCTTCACCGCAGAATCGAGAAGAACTTTCGGTGATCATAATTTATTAGAAGAAATGCGATTAAATGATCACGAATCTTTTTTTTAATTACACAATGTCACTAGCGTCATTTGACAAGCTTCTAAAACTTGTTGCCCCACTTATTAAGAAAAGTAGCACAAATTACAAGGAATCCATCAACCCCTCCACGGAATAGTCCGACATACTAGAATGACAAAAATATGAATAGCAACTTTCAATTAAAAATATATTGTTTTAATATACTACAACGATATATTTACTTACATATAAATTTATTTTAATATAAATTAATTTAAAATTATTATTTAATTTATTATTTTTATGTTTGCGCAAATAGTTCATTACAAGAAATGATTTTTGTATGCAAAATTATGTATATACAACACGAGAGCTGTCATTTATAAAAGAAGGGATGTACAAATATTAAATTTCCTAAAGGAAATTTTATATTTTAGTACTAATGTAAAAATAGCAACCAAAAAACATCTCGGCAATAGTACTTTTTGGTTGCTATTTTCTTTGTTTTTTTAATATGTGCGTATAAAAAAATTTGTGTTTGAATACAATTTTTTTTGTATGTATACTATCCGTGTGAGCTGCTTTGCTAAAATAGCTACGAATTCTTTGGTCGAAACGTACACTAAGGTTTTTTCCTCCAAATGGTCTTAAAAGGTTCCGCCTTAGGGGAAACGCCTCATCAGCAACCAAAAAATATGGAAACCTTTTGTTGCTTTTGGGTAAAATGGCATCTTCCGGAATTTGAAGTCCTCCGTCATGGTTCATCCATGCCTTTCCAAATTCGGATGCTGCAAAAATACCTGCATCACTGTTTGAACCATATCCACCAACGTGAGCCATGGTAAAGCGGTAGTGTGCATCGCAAACTGCTAGGAGCACAATTGAAAATTTTTTTTTGTAACAGAAATATTTGGATCCGCTTTTTCGTGGTTTAAACATTTGAATATGTTTGCCGTCAAGAGCTCCGAGGCAGTTTGGCATTTGCCACAAGCGATACAATTCATTTCCAATTTCTGTCCAATTATCAGTCGTTCGAGGACCCATATAAATTGGCAATAATTGTTTCACTATAGCAGTCGAAACTTGTTTTACAATTTTCCAAATAGTGGAAATACCCATTCTGAAATCTAATGCTAATTTCGTAAATGAAATTGCATGTGCCAAATGTCTACAAACAAAAAAGTAATTAAAATATTATATTTATGTAAATTTATAAATATGTACTTACATTAATGTTATGCACAGTTTTTCTTTTGCACTAATGCTTCTTCGGAATTGCGTGCCTGGACCCTCTATTTCATTTTGGATAGCATCTAAAATCACATTGAAATTAACTTGCTCCATCCTAAACAAAGTAAAATATCTAGAAAAAAAATTAAAATAAAAAAATAGCCGTCACTGGTATTAGTAAAATGTAATTTCACACTTAGCTGGATATTCTTCTAGTAGTTGGCATAACGTTCGATAGTACCCAAATGAGTCCCGATTTGCTTCGGTGTTAAATTCGTGCACCCAACAACTACGATTTTTTTTTTGGTTATGTATGTATATATGCACGAAATAATTATTTTTTTTCGTACAAATTTCGATTTGCGAATTAGTTTTCTTCTAATAATCGACATTAATGTTATTGATATATTTATTAATTTTAATATATTAATTTTTAAGATTTTTGTTTTTCCTACTACATACTTCGCTTGATAAATGACAAACAGAACAACAAACAAAATATTTGACAGCTACGAAATAATAAAGTCGACGCTCTCGGTATGAATGAGTCATGGCTTCATATTTATGGAACATAAAAATTTTGAGGCGAGGCGTGCGGTATGAAAAGTGCTTTAGACGTATCACTTCATGTGACGTAACTATGGATCTCTCAATGAAAATTTTTTAAATCTTAGTTGGCTGCATTAGTTTGATTTTTTTTTTTATTTATTTATCACGTCAAAATTCCAAGTGATAGAAATTGTCATTTGAAGTGGTAGCAGTCGATAGAAAATATTTATAAAGCAGCATACTAAGATTTTAAAAACATCCAGAACGACTTTATTGAACAATTATTTTGTAAGTTTTGATTTAATGATCTAGTAGCCTAGAAGATAAGTAGTCACATCACTTGAAGTGATGCGACTAGGGGAATAGGGGTGTAAATCGCCTTACTGCTAGAAACAGACGTGCAAAATATCGCATGCGGAGAATTTAGAATCCACTTCTTTATATAAAATAAAACACAAGCATTTCGCATAGCATGCGTTATTTCGCAAGTTTACAGGTTCAACGTCTACGTCTAAAAAGGAATTCTGTAGATTATCCTCCTCACAAAAGGCCCTTTCGAGTGTACATACCCGGAGTGCACTTAAAAGATTTCCTTAGACTGGAATAATAATCCACTAATTCAAACCTAATTCAAGTATGCTGAATTCAATAGTGCTACTCCCATTTCAAAGTTAGTCCCAATTTTTGAGATATCACTTTCGACATGTTTTGGTTCTGATTCTAAAATTTGTCAAAAACAACTTTGCCGAACATAGCAAGACTGAAAAACCACATCTACATTCACATTTTTGTGTTTTCTTTTTTTTTGCTTTTCATTTCGACGAAAAACACTTTTTTTCGTCTTTTTTTGTCCATTTCTGGACAAATATGGATACAATAGAAACTATTTAAAAAAAAATTAAATCGATTCAGTTGATTTTATGGTGATTTTCCTTAATTATTTTCTAAAAAATTAACATTTTTCTTAACTTTTAATTTTAATTTTCTGATTCGTTCGTGTCGTCTTCGGGATCTTCTTCCTCTCGCAAATTCCAATAAATGCCACCCAAGAGTGCATCCACCTTTTTGCTGCTGTACCAATGCTCGAGCCTTGCTGTGATTTGGTGTAAACGCTCGCCGTGCTCATCGGATTCGGGTGGTGATTGATCGGCGAATTTTTCCACATGACAATGCAAAAAATGTATTTTCAGTGACATTCGAACGTCTATATTATACATCGGATCGATCAATTCCGATAACATTAACTATTCTTGTAATAAAAAACAAAATGCGATTTGAAATTTCATTTGATCAAAACTTAGATGCGAATAGATTCAAACTCCAACCTTCTTTTATTTTCATTCCACTTTACCATAGAAAAATGCGACGCAATTCGACGAACGAATTTCCATCTGGATTCAGCGCTTTTATAAAATTTTCAGCTACTCCAAGCTTGATATGAAGTGGTGGTAGCAATATTTTTTCAATTGGCATCGCGTCGTATCGCAATCTAATGTTCTCACGTAAAGCCCAGTTCCTTTCGTTGTATTGGTCGCCTTTAAAACGTGTATTCCATAAGTAAATAAAACACATGTTTTTAGTGTAACCCAATTGCATGCCTCTTAAAAGAGTTATCACTTTTAAATCTGCACAAACTTTCCATTGATGGTCATTGTAATTAATCAAATCAATGATTTTTTTTCTTTGTGTTTGTGCTGAGTGCATTGGAATGGAATTTTTTGAGTTGGTGACGTGAAGGAGAACTGCCTTCAAGCTGCCTTCCGGGATATGCATTGTGGATACCAAACATTGGATATCAGTGCAAAAAGCGATTGAATTATTCTTAGTTGATTTGAAATTTTCGTAAAATTACGATGACGATTTATTGCTCCATATCGGTTTATTTCTTTATATACTGTAGCTATAGGCGCTGCTGTTTGGTATACCTCCTTTATTTTTAAGTTATAGAGATCATAAATTTTATTGGTTTTTGTGTTGATTTGGTCGCTAAGTAAATTGTTGGTGTTTTTGTTTTTATATATTTTCAGGGTGTGAATTTTGGCCGTAATTTGATTCCATGACTCATGAGAAGTTTGTATACGTTACAGTATACATATGTCTCATGACTCATGGGTCAAATTGTAGGTACCCAAAAGGTATACCCTTGGTATTGATCTTCTAATCTGTCTAATAGCAGTCCTTTTTTGATTTTTTGCAAAATGGTTAAATTTTTATTGAATTTAGTGTACCTATAATTTCAGTTTTTATGTGTTGTGCGAAACTTGATTTTATGTACTTTTTTTAAATTTGGTTATGTCATTGAAGTGTTCTTTGTATCTTATTTCAAATGAGCGTCCTGTTTGGCCTAAGTTTGTCGACCTCCAGTTGTATTTAGATTTACCTATGAATACGGATTTCTACACAGGTGTACCCATGTTTCTCTAGACGGCAAGGTAGGAGCCGGAGTCTTCTGTAAGAATAAAGGAGAAATAGGATCCTGTGCTATCACAACGGGCGACTACTGGTGTAAGTGTGCAGAAGCAGCTACTCCAACCTAAAATAACCTAAGCTTGGCCTAAGCAAAACACACAAATATAGTAAATGGTTTTTCGGTCTTGATATGTTCGTCAAAGCTATTTGTCTTGAGTTGCACAATAACTTTGCTGAAGAAAGCATAATGAAAATCATAATGGTTCAAATACTATTGGTGAACAACGAAAAAAATGCCTGTTTTTACGACATCTTTAAAAAAAACCCACTGGGTGCAATTATTTGGCAGGAATAATAGGAACAACTTCGCTGAAAAAAACAAAACGAAAACTTTAATGGTTCTAGAGCGTGAACATGAGCGAATATTTTGACAAATTTCTGCCTCAGAGTCAAAACTTGTCGAAAGCGATATCTCAAAAATGGGGACTAACTTTGAAGTGGGACTAGCACCATTGAATTCAGCGTACTCGAATTAGGTTTATCCCGTGGGTGCGCCGAACATTTAATACTTCGTTATATATCCTTGTTTCTCAATAGTGCCTCGCATCTTTTAGGTATCGAATCCACCAAGTTCTGGCACGTTCCGACTGGAATCTTTAAAAACTAAAAAATTAAATTACAATCGGCCAAACGCGAACTATTACAACCTAAATCCTAACGCGAATAGAAGTCCTGCTTCTGACACAGGAACACTCAGAAAAATATGATAAATGCGTTTACCATATTATGATAATACTAAATTATTGTGATATTCCCTATCATACAATGATTAGAAATACTATCAAACTTAGTTTATATGATTAATATCATCATTGTGTGTTAAATACAATTATTTAAATGATTGATTGTATCATAATATGATATTCTTCATCTTCTTCATCATTACAATGATGATCACTTGTAAAAAAAAATTTCACTTGTGATCATCATTGTTATGATGAAGAAGATGAAAAGAATATAAACTAAGTTTGATAGTATTTCTGAGTGAATCAACATAAGCAACAATGAATTTTCCATATAGAACAACAAAATGAAGAAGAAAATTCCCCATACCGAGGAATAAATAAATACCTACAGTGATATCGAAGATGAGGCAGAAGAAGAAAACACTGTTGAAGTAAATTTTAAAACCAAATAATGCCTCACAATCCTACCCTGCTTAAAATATAGGACCCACGATAACTACATTCTAAGATTCCTGATTGACACTAGGGTCAATAACAATTTTATTAAGCCAGAGCACGCTATACATGCCCAACCGGTAAGGAAACCATTTAAAATCAGCAGCGTATAGCAACACCAATATTCGGAAACTATGGGAATAAGATTATATTGAGTTTAAATATATTTCCGGGACTAAATACCTTTGATGGTATAATAGACGATGCCACACTGAAAAATCCTGAGGTAATAATTGACAGAAATGAAAATATTCTAACAGTCTTACCTAGAATTAGAATCCCATTAAAGGAGAAAACGTCTAGGCAAGTAAATAACATCGAAATTAGAGATGATCACTTAAATAATAATGGTAAGACAAGAGAATAATCTATGCGGCTAAGAATTCCACTATATTTGCACCTTTTCTGGATCAATCAATTATTGATAGAAACATATGAGCTGAAATAAGAACGACAACAGATGAGTCTATTAAAGTGTTTAACAGACTTTTGGTACAACTGTCTTGTATAATCAAAAAACATTATCGCTACTAAAATTTCAGAAAAGCAACAAAGTCAACACTTGTTGGTTGAAAATTTAATCTCTAAATTTATTTAAATCTTTTAATTTCTTGTCGCATTGAAGCCACTTCCGGTACACAGATTCTCACCAAATTTCGCAAGGATATCCCAATTAATAGAAAAAGTGCCAAGTATGAAGTTTTCATAAATAATCTAAAATTTCTTTTGAATTCTAATTTACCATCGTTTTTGCAAAAACGAAAAAGCTCCTATCTAAGCTGGTATTTCCGGTGGATCGATTTCACCGGTGTGAAGTTTCTAACGTTAATTGAAAGTGTAGCTACACAAATTAACAAAAAAGTGTAGTGTACACAAAACATATTTTTAAAAGTGTATGACCGGTGTGAAGTTTCTAACGTTAATTGAAAGTGTAGCTACACAAATTAACAAAAAAGTGTAGTGTACACAAAACTTATTTTTAAAAGTGTATGAAAATAATCTATATTTAAAATACAAATAATTCATAAGAAAAATAACGTAAACTAACATTTAGTTAATAATTTCAAATTAAAAACAAACGAGAAATATGCTGATATACGAATATGTAGTAATGTTTTCAAAGTTTTATATATATGGGGGTACAAATTGAAAATGCGGGATTTTTTTCTATTTTTGAACGATTATTCTGAAAAAATGGTAACAAATGAATTATTCAAAATATTGTCCATCGCTAGCCACAACTTTTTCCCATCTTTCTGGCAATTTACGGATACCGTCGCGAAAAAATTCGGCCGGCTTGGCTGCTATCCAGTCATCGACCCATTTTTGGGCTTCTTCGTAAGAATGGAAGCGCTGGTCAGCTAGGTCATGTGTCATCGATCGGAAAAGGTGGTAATCGGAAGGAGCAATATCTGGGCTATACGGCGGGTGGGGTAAGACTTCCCATTTTAGCGTTTGTAGGTATGTTTTGACCGGCGCTGCAACATGTGGCCGAGCGTTGTCATGTTGCAAAATTACTTTGTCGTGTCTTTGCTCGTATTGTGGCCGTTTTTCTTTGAGTGCGCGGCTGAAACGCATCAATTGAGTTCGGTATAGTGCTCCTGTGATGGTTTCGTTCGATTTCAATAGCTCATAATACACCACACCCAGCTGGTCCCACCAAATACAGAGCATGAGCTTGGCGCCGTGAATATTTGGTTTGGCCGTCGATGATGATGCATGGCCGGGGTAACCATATGATTTTTTGCGCTTCGGGTTATCGTAATGGATCCACTTTTCATCACCAGTGACAATGCGATGCAAAAAACCCTTCCGTTTTTGCCGTTCGAGCAGCAATTCGCATGCAAAAAAACGGCGCTCGACGTCTCTCGGCTTCAGCTCATACGGCACCCAATGTCCTTGCTTTTGGATCATTCCGAGGGCTTTTATACGATGGGAAATGGCTTGTTGTGTCACTCTCAATGAATCTGCGAGCTCTTGTTGAGTTTGACACGAGTCTTCATTGAGTATTGCCTCCAATTCAGCATTCTCAAACTTTTTCACTTGGCCCGGCCGCTCTTTGTCCTCAACGTCAAAATCACCACTTCTAAACCGCACAAACCATCTCTCGCACGTTGAAACCGATGGAACATGACTCGGATAAGCCTCGGAGACCAATCGATGTGCTTCAGCAGCACTTTTCTTCAAATTAAAGAAGTAAATTAAAACTTCCCGCAAATGCTGTTTTGTTGGCACGAAACTCGACATATTGAGAGCTCAAAAAAACTATGAATTTGACACTGCGACAAATTGACACATACTGAAAATTAAAGCTATAAGACGTAGCTTTGACATGAACATAGTCACAGTACTGCCTGATGCGTATAGCGTTAGTAACGCCATCTGTTATCAATCCCGCATTTTCAATTTGTACAATATATTTTACCAATAAAGGTTAAACACATAATTAACACTCCTTCCTAGAGTTTTCGCAAGATAGCCGCTACTATTATCGAATAGTAGACACTCGAGCCTATTCAAATTGGTATAGCCCGTACATATAAACAGGGTTGCACTCTTCTGGCAAAATTTGATATTTTGATAAAAATTTAATATGGGAGATGATCATACACACCCAATTAACACTCCATCCTAGAGTTTTCGCAAGATAGCCACTACTATTATCGAATAGAAGACACTCGAGCCTATTCAAATTGGTATAGCCTGTCCTCTATTCGATAATAGTAGCGGCTATTTTGCGAAAACTCTAGGATTGAGTGTTAATTGGGTGTGTAGGATCATCTCCCATATTAAATTTTTATCAACATATTAAATTTTGCCAGAGATGCCCAACTCTGTTTATATGTACAGGCTATACCAATTTGAATAGGCTCGAGTGTCCTCTATTCGATAATAGTAGCGGCTATCTTGCGAAAACTCTAGGATGGAGTGTTAATTGGGTGTGTAGGATCATCTCCCATATACAATTTTTATCAACATATCAAGTTTTGCCAGAGGAGCCCAACCCTGTTTATATGTACAGGCTATACCAATTTGAATAGACTCGAGTGTCTTCTATTCGATAATAGTAGCGGCTATCTTGCGAAAATTCTAGGATGGAGTGTTAATTATGTGTTTAACCTTTATTGGTAAAATATGTACAATAAAACTTTGAAAACATTACTACATGTTCGTATATCAGCATATTTCTCGTTTGCTTTTAATTTGAAATTATTAACTAAATGTTAGTTTACGTTATTTTTCTTATGAATTATTTGTATTTTAAATATAGATTATTTTCATACACTTTTAAAAATATGTTTTGTGTACACTACACTTTTTTGTTAATTTGTGTAGCTACACTTTCAATTAACGTTAGAAACTTCACACCGGTATCGATTTCAGCCAAAAATCATTGGGATCTCTCAGTTTATGAGAAAAGTTTAAGTACGATGTTTCATCCCGATCAGTCACTCCGCCTGGGTTGTAGAGAAGCTACATACATTTTAGTCCGCACAGAGCCACATAACACAGATTTTTTTTAAAAACGATATTTCTGACTGCTTTGATATAGCGAATGGAAAGACTGTAAAAATCTCGAGATCAACATTTATAACGATTATTTTACTTTATTTTATACACGGGCAAGAAAAAGTCTGCGTACACTTTACAGTATTTATATCTTTTTTAAAGATAAATGTAAAACAAAAAATTTGTTCATTTATTGTTTTATACTTGTTTAAAATACGCAGTTAAACAAAAATAAAAACAATAGAAACAATAGAAACAAAAGAAAATCAATAAAATAGAAATAAAAACTACTAAGTTTGAGCGGAAAAAGTTTGCGTAAGATTAAACAATTAGGAGATTTCCAAGACAGGTTGACTCGTAAGTTGTTGTTTTATTCTCTTTTGTTATTAAATATTATTAAAGAGTCGATTTGAAGGCTGACGGAAGCATATGGTGGCCATCCATCGAAATTATCAAGTCGCAAAAAATGTGTTATAATAAGAACGGTTAAGAACAACGCACGAACAACAGCTTCCCAATTTGCAAAGAATATTGAAATAAAGTTCAATAAAAAAATTTGTACTGATACCGTTCAACAAATTGTTAAAAAGAAGGGGTGTGCAGCCGTGTTGCGCGAAAAAAAACCATTTATATCAGAAATCAATCTGTTAAAAAGAATTAAATTTGCAAATGAGCATATTAATAAGCCAAACCAGTTCTCATTTTCGGAGAATGTCATTTTCTCAGATGAGAGCAAATTTTGCATTTTCGGTATAAAAGGACGGAATATTATATGGAGAAAAACAGGTACAGCATAAATAAAGAAAATTTAATACCAAGGCTGCGGGCCAATAGTTGGGTAAATTATTTACTGTGGTAAAAATCGGATTTAGAACAGATTTTTCGATCAGTTTGCCATAGAGTTTTTGAAAAATAAATGAATTTACCGAAAAATTTACTTAAAATTGACTTTTACCCGACTATTGGCCCGCAGCCCAACTATGGGATTTGCTAGAACGTATAATTAGCCAATATCACATAACGTCCAAAAATATGTTGAGGAATATACTACAAAAAAATGGCCCAAAATCAGTGGAGGAAACCTCAAATTTCCTCCGTTCGATGAGTAAAATATTAAAGGAAGTTCTTCAGAGAAAAGGATACCCTACCAGTTATTAATTTACTTTTTGTAGATGTTAAATAAATAAACTATTTATTCCTTAATTTGGTGTACGCAGATTTTTCCCGCCTAATTTTTGTTACTTACTTTTGTTTAGTTAGTTTTTTGTGTGCTTGTTTTTTGTTATATTGATATATTTTGAAATAGAATAGGCCAATGAATATAAAACATAATAAATTTATGTGAAAAAGTTACCTTGTTTGTTTATTTTTGTCAGAACATTTTTTAATGGCCGGTGTACGCAGACTTTTTCTTGCTAGTGAACGTAAAAGAAACAGTTCTCATATTTGATGCCAGATCGCCTCATTAGTAATACCCGTGCGAATAATAATTAATAATACATTATGCAAAGTTACATTATTTTGGCAAATAATTTCCCTATTTATTTTACTGCTGGTGGTGCCATCTTTTACGTAGTAGATCTACTACCATGTGTTTCGCACGTTTCTAAATGTGTTTTTGCGTTTGCTTTTCAAATGACGTTTTGTTTCGTTTATGTAGTAAAATAAAAACCAGTAATCATGAAAAGTTCTGGCCTCGAGATTTTATTTATCTTTAGATATCGCCGAAGTAAAAAAAAACTGCAACTATACAGAACATTTTTGCAAAATTTAAGCGGATATAACTATTTTTGCCAAAAAATTGTTTTTCAGCAAAAATAAATAACTAAGGAAAATTCATAATTAATTTTTTTACATAAATTTGGAGATCCCAGTGGCTTTTTGGTCGGTATCAGTCTACCGGAGTGGCAGCTTTCATAGAAAAGCTTTCTGTTTTTTTAAATATTTCGTAGAGTCTGCATAATGTCTGAAATATGATGTCCATGAAAAATTAAAATAAAAATTATATTGGGTTTTTTTTTCGAAGAATTAAATGTTGCATATTGGAACACCCGTAACATTTGGTTTCACCATGTCGTCTATTTGATTTCTTCTATCCAAGTATGGGTTATCGCTAACTATAGATCCAAAAATAGTTTTATGCTATTTCTTTTTATTTTTTAATCTTTGCAATCTGTTCTGGGGCCGAGGTACTCCCAACTCTTTCGTAGTGCGCTTTTCACGTCCTTACCTGACCTGCCAAATCGAGGACGTACGGCTATAGGTCCTATCTGCACATTGCATAGCTCCATTCGAGCCTATAGTATTGGCATGGATGATGGGTCGACCCATGAGTTCTGCCCTACGACAGGAGGTAATTTCATTTTCATCACAGATCCGCCCCTATCGGGATTCGGACCCGGTAACTTCCGATCCAAACTACAAAGCTCTAACCACTGAGCCATTTGGTCGGTAACGATGTTATGCTAACATTCATTCGATTGGATTGGCAACTCGCCCATCACAATTATGTTACTTTATAACTTGCCAATAACAGATGATAAAAGTAACGAGCTTTCGAAACGAACAAATATTGTGATTCGAAAATTTTATTGAAAATACTTTTTTGGGGATCGAAACATGTTGGCGTGTGGCAGATTAATTGCAGCAGTATTTACCGGTTACAAAATTTATTGATTTCGGTTGCATATTGCATGAATTTATTGTGCTAGTATAGTGTCCAAAAACTCGTTACGTCAACAATCATAATCGACCGATTCAATTCGAAATTTTGTTTTGGACACTGTCCTTGTATTCGATTTATAACCACGTTATTATAGTTGAAATACAAAAATTAGGCAAATAAATCTAAGTTCAATAATTCATTTGGAATTCCATAATCTCAGATTGGTCATATTTTTATAACATTTACCGATCCAATATTTAATTGAATTCGACATTTAGATGTAAACGAACAAGTTTTTATTCCGAACGGATAAATTGTCATTCTAGCGCGTCTGACAGCCGTCATGACCAATCATTTTACACATAAAAACAAAATACAAACATAAAGCTTTTTTACTTGTGCTCTGAGAAAAACACAACACATCCATGAGTTGAGTTGAGTGATTGAATTTGAATATATATCGAATCGTATAACCTTTTTGTTTTTCAAATCGTTTTACATCTAGATGTATCTATATACGATATGCCGAGATGGATGATTAAGATTGATCGTGTGAAATTTTTTATTGAATAATTTCTGGACATGAAGCTACACAAACAAATATTTGTGTTACTCTGTGTGTGTCGACAATCTTGATTGATTTCAGCATTCCGTGTATCTCTACGTATACATAAGTTTTAGAAAAACTTGTTGAATGAACCACCCATGATATGAAGATATAACATTTAAAATGGCTATCAACAGCGCACAAACAACAACCTGAATATATGCTAAATTATGAGCCAGTTCCATTCAATTTTATGCGTGTGTTAAAAAATTTCTTTAGCATGACGTAAGCCATGGGAATATAATTACAACAACGAGAATTAATTGCGCTTGCAACAATTAAATATGTAATGAAATTATTGTCGCACATTTCACTTGCACCTGATACACAAAACCTAATATCGTCGTTTGTACAAAAAAAAAAAAAATTGGATCAAATCGCGCGTATAAAAGAATGTGCAATGCAAATTAATCATTGTTTAAGATCTTTACAATTCAATATTCGTATAATACATGACAAGTGAAAGGTTTGCTGTAAAATTTTTATGTTCGGTTTAATTTGTTTGAACAACAACCCACCACTCCATCTATATCGATATACAACTTTCAGTGCAATCAATCTCATTTTATATCAATTATTTCATTCAAGGAAAGTCGTATACGCAAAATCGTATTTGACAATAAATTAACTCGAAAAGCAAAATGATTTAGCCAACAGGGAAAAAAAAATTCCGGGTCATTCGCATGATTTGCATTATACAGTAATTCGGTCAAATACCTCACGAGAACACCTTTCTTATTAACAACAATCGCTCTCCACCAATAAAATTGTATACATATTTAAATATTTCGATTTTGTTGGCACAGTGACGGCCCCGATCTGATACATATATGGTGCACAAATTCTAATGCATTAAAAATTCGATGCCAGCGCACCACTGTGCATCCTTATTACAATCTACAACCAATATTTAAGTTCAATCAACAAAATGTTACAAATTATTTGAATACGTTTATCATTTTGACATTTTATGAATGGTTTCATTTCCATGTATAATAAAATGACGGATTAAAGAATTTAACGTATAGCAAAAAAATATTGTTGAACTGTGTCGTGTTTCGCGATTTAATAAAAATGTCGATTTGGTTAATCCGTTTATTTGTACATCATACAGAATATTTATTTAAGTACAATGTAATTATGATCATTTGTGGAAGATTTATGTACTCGTTTATTGGATTTGGTATGGTACTCCCATATTATTGGGATTATGTTCCTCTATCATTGTGAAGATTTTCTCGTTTGCTTATTATTGTGAATAATGGGTGCTGTATTAGAGGTGCTAACGCCTTCGCATGTCATTAATTTGACTCGGTTAAAACTTTCTCTTAACCCCAGTGCTTGTGTAACCTATAATACAAATGTTTGTGTTAAGTAGGCAGTTACGATTCAATTGGCACCTTTATTGCAGAATAGTAACACCGTGTACACGATTTTTAACACTTGAGATTTTTTTCATCCTAATTTTGTGTTTCTCAATTTTGTTAGTAAAATTTTAAAAATCTAGCACTAGCCCATCTTTTATTTCTCATAAAATTTGCAAATGCGTAGCACTGACTAAATATCGGGACCGCATAATTTTATTCGTGAGAAAAGGGGTGTACACTTCGATGGTTTCGAAAAATTTCGTGTTAGAACTGCCCATGTCGACTGCTACCACTTTCCCCCAATCAACTGGAGTGACCGAACTAACTTGAACTAACTGTGTGGCTTTCTATTTCTAAGGAATTGGAATTTGTTTCATGGTCTAACTAAAGAAGACCGCGTTACAGGTGGTGCAGAGATTAGAGCTTCTATCCAGGGATCGCGAGATTTTGGGTTTGAACTGTAAAAATAAAATTTTCTCATCTGATTTCTATCAGTTGTTTAATAAACATAATTATGACGTTCTAGTGAAGCTTTTTTTCAATGAGAATGTATAGCAAGCTTGCAAGGTGCAGTTGGTATGCTGTGATTGTGTGAGTAGGTGATTGGTGATATGTGAGTGAATGAAAGATTAAGTATTTCAAATAACTTTAAAAGGACATTAAATTCATGGAGGAGGATTCACAAAGAAACATGGTTATCAGTTCACGGAAAAAAGGAAAATACTCCTTGATTTCTAAGAGATTCTTAACCAACGGCCATTGTCTTTTACAAATGTAAGTGGAAACTGCAACTGGATTCTGGAACCATCTGCATTTAATAATGAATGTTGATTCTTCAAAATATCACCTACCATTGTATTCATCCTCATTTAATTTATTAATTTTTTCTCCTCCAAACTATTTAATTTGAAGGCTAACAGACAACCTTACTCAAATAATTTAGCATCCAAATAATTTTATGTCTCACCTAGCTCCAATCATAGTTGCGCAAATTAAGTGCTTTACTGATCAAATTTTGCGGCATAGCTGCATGCCAAAATTGGTTAGTTTTCATTATTCGGGAGTAGTTGGCGTCAGTGTTCGGATAATTTTTGTGGGACCATGAACCCGTTATCTTTATTTTTAACTGGCCCTTGAAAAACGCTGATACGCTGATACCGCTGCCAATCTTCATTTGAAATATACAATTGTTTTGATATTTTGACATTGCTAAAAAAATAGCCAACATGACAGTGAATCCATAAACCAGCCCACTTCACAGAGGAGGTCGAATCTTTTTTTTTTTTATTTCTGATCACTTGACAATTTCTAGGTGTAATAAAACCTTACTAACATTTCCTTACTAATTTCCGCAAGAAAAATGCCAATGGGGTTATTAAAACTTCTTGGACTTGTATGCAAGTAACGTTTGGTAAGCACATGCGTTTGGTAACTTGCAGAATTTGGCTTTTGGATAGTTAATAGATATCTTGATTGCAGCGCTAAACGTTGTGCACTTCCATTACTCTTCTAATTTTGCCCAAGGTGATGTCGGCAATGACCTGTTCTGCCTTTATTAGAACCAGCCATATCAAATAAACTCGACAAACCCTCTTTTATACACTGTATTGATACAAATCCATTAAGGGACAAGAGCATAAACGTCTACTTGGTTCGTTACTATTGTTACTGCTCAAATGTTTGTATAGTCTCTCTCACGAAATTTTTTATTAGATTTTTCACCGATTTTATACCTGACTCCTAAAACTCTTCAAAATGAGAATTGACTAGTGTATATCCAAAAAAAAGATTAGTAGCTGTCTTTAGAGTACTACTCAACGGACCGACACACAATTAGTGATCGATCGTTTTAGGACTATAAAAACGGATGATGTTGTGCGTTACTTGATGTCTATAGTGATAACCCAATTCGAAGTCAGCACTTTCGCATACAAAGAAGAGAGCGAGTGTGCTATAGTGGTAGACACTTGACATAGACTTCGGTGGACACCTGAAATGTGTGATCAAACAAGAACGCTTCAAGTTAATGAGCTGGAAGTGATTGGTCTGATGGCAACGATTGTGGGTCTTAAATGCTAGACCCTTTAATCACATGTATGCGTTAAAGGAAAATATTAAAACCTTTCTACAATCATCATTTCATAATTCTTCTTTGTCGCTATCCGTCACTTCATTACCAAAAAAAAAGGTTTTGTTTTGGATGGGGGACTAACTCTAACTACTGGAATGTTATTCGGTTTATTTTAAATAAAATAATATTTAATTACACAAAACATTTATCAATAATCAAAATTAAGCAATACTTAAAATATTACATATAGATTATTATCTCAGCCGCGAGAGAGAATGAATGTACCAATAAAAGACCATCCTTCGTATTACCCAAGTAAAATTTTGGTATTTTCATTATCACCCTATAAACACTTAACAGAAGTTAAGAAACATTACATCCTTCCTCTTTAAATTTTATTTTTTTCTACAATATGATCACTTAGATAAGATGGACGGTTTATAATTCGCCCATATCTATTATGATCATTTGTTAGAACATAAGGTTCAATATTGACTTGGATATTTTGATTATCTTGAAATAAAGAAGTTCTACTAGAATCAGTTTGTTCATTTTCTTGATTACTAGTAACACGTTTGTTACTATTTAAAATTACATCATGCATAGACCCAGAATTCTGAACTAAATAAGTTCATTAATAAATGATTTTTCAACTTGTCCCGGCACAAATACATCCCCTTTTCGATCATTATGTGTTCCGCTTCCACTAAATGTTTTAAAGACTTTGTATTCCTATCACAATAATATTTTTGTGATTGCGAAGTTTTAATTATTGAATCCTTAATTTTAGCGGGATTTATAAATAGTTTTAATAAACCCCAAGAAGTCGGAACCATACCCTTTGATATCCTTCCCATTAATAATTGTGCTGGCGAATATACTAGAGCAGACAGATCTTCGCACATTTTTTTAATTATTCTTTTAGAAATTGAAACAGCTTTACCTGCTAAACCGTTAGGCTGTGGATACCTAAGGCTTAATTATTGAGATTAAAATTCCAATTAGTTACAAATGTTTTAATTTCTTTCGAATTAAATGGTACATTATCAGATAAAAGTGTATCTGGTACTCCTAATCTACTAAATACATTTTCTAGAACCCTAATAACGCTATCTGAACTTTTATCAAACATTTCCTCAACTTCAATTCAGTTTGAAAATGAATCAATTATTACTAAAAATATTTTTGACCCTACCTCAAAAATATACGCAGAAATATTTTGCCAGGGCCTTTCCGGAACTGCATGACTTAGCAGTGGTTTTTTTGATTATTATAACGATATTTCTGACAAAACTCACATTTATCAATATACTCTTCAATTTCCTTGCTTGATAGGCCAATAAAATATTTGTCGAGCACGCTGTTTGCTTTTCTCTATACCTAAATGAGCTTCATGAATTAATTTTATCATATTCAATCTAAGACTATGTGGCACAATTCATTTATGGTTCAAAAATAAAAACCCACTATCTATCAATATTTCATGTTTAAACTTAAAATAATGTTTTACTTTACTAGCAATTTTATTTTTTAACGGGCAACCATCGACAACATATTTTGCTAGTAATTGAAGAACGGAATCATTTGTTAATGCGTTAAGAAAATTTCAGATCCAACGAAAAACAACAGATCCTTTCCCGGAACATATATTACTTTAATTCTATATTTTAATAACTTGAGCAACATTCTTTGTAACCTTGCTGTTACTTTATTTATATTTTTTTCCTCAATAATGGACACTAGCGGTTTATGATCCGTATGTACTTCCACTTCACGGCCGTATATATATTCATTAAATTTTAAAGTACTGAAGACTAATAGCCAACAACTCTATCAATTTGTGAATAGTTCTTTTCACAACTATTTAAACTTCGAGAAGCATATGCTAACGGAATTACCTTGGAAACGGGCACAGCCTAGTTCATATTTTGACGCATCAGTTTGATTATGAGTTTTTTTTATTTGAGTCAAAGATGTTTAATACAGGCCACTCTTACATCACTAATTTTATATTTCTAAAGTCAGTGACATGTCGATCGTTCCATTCCCATTCCTTCTTTTCGTTAGTTATGTAGTTCTCTTAAATTAGCCGTCATATTAGGTAAATTTGGAAAATATTTACAGAGGTATTTAATCATACCTATAGAAATCTTAGAACATCGTTTTTGTTACTAGGTCTCGGTAAGTTAACAATTGCTTTGATATGTTTATCGTCTGGCATAATACCTTTCTCGGAAACAATTTGCCCCATAAATGTTACCTTCGAGCAGTATCATGTATCATGTTCCTCGTAATTTCTTCCAGATACTAAAATATCATCAAAATAAATTTCAATATTTTCTATATCACCGAATACCTCAAAATTTTTCTTTTGGAAAATTTCCGGAGCAGACAAAATTCCGAATGGTAAAACATTAAATGTATACCTGCCGAATGGGGTGATAAAGGTGCACAGATTAGAACAAGTACCGAAAATATTTTTTTTCCTGAAAGCCTTGATACTATCTCATCAGTACTTAATAAACACATTTTTATTAGTCACTTGTTTTTTGTTTCGCAGAATATTTTGAATATTTTTCAAAAAGTTTAAAAAATCACTCGATCGATTTCGACTTGTTAGGTCATCATCAGGAGTATCTACTGATTTGTATTAGTAAAAATTTTGTTATATAGTAGAAAAAAGCAAATTAAAAATAAAAGAAGTAGGGAAAAAAAAAAAAAAAATAAGCAATAAAAATTAATCTACGGATCGCGCAGGTAGGCGATGAGTCATAGGTTGAGTAACAAAATTCAAGGTATATTATTGCGTACGTGAGAATAGAAAAGGGCGGGGTCTGTAATTGGTGAGAACCGGATTTCTCTCTGTTCGTTAAGGATATTATGGTTAAGAAATATTGATTTTCGAATTTCGTAAGATTCTAAGGTATCTAAACGTCTGCCTTTGGGTTGTATATGTAATATGTCTAAATTGTTCAAGCTAGCTGTATGATTTTCTGAAGTTAAATGGTTATGGAAAGTTGATTGATTGCAACCAGATAAATGTTCTTTAGCTCTAACTCCAAAATTGCGCCCAGTCTGACCAATATAGGAGAAACTACAATCATTGCAATTAATCCTATAAACGCCAGATTTGGAAAGGCGATCAACTCTAGGTTTATTGTTAAAAATCATTTTCTTTATTGTGTTATTATTATAAAAAGCAAAACTAATATTGGTATAATTGGACACGATGTTGCTAATCCGTTGGCTCGTTTTTCCTATATACTCTAAGCGACGCCAATTTTTCCGCGTTGGACTGTCCGGTGGATAAATACCCGTTAGAGTTTTACGCTTTAGCTTTTTATTTAATAACTTTAATATCCCTTTTTCAACCACAAAAAATAAAAAAAATGGCTTAATTAAAGTCCAAACCACACAAATGTGTGAGTAAAACATCATAGTATGTAATGGCGTTTTTGATAAAAATTTCGCTTGATTTGAAGTACAACCAACACAATTGCATGTATAGTTATAGTGTTTTTTTTCGGACGAAATAAGTTTGAAAGTAATGCGCAAATGTGTAAGTTGGCTCAAAACACATACAAAAATAAATTTTTGACATGGTACTTTTGCCGTACTCGCACAATTGTGTTAGTAAATCACAAAAGGGATATAGTCCTAGTTGGATATCCGTTATTTGTTGCTATTTGAAGAATTATGTGAAGCTCAGTGTTATAATTTGAATTTGACATAGGGATGTTTATTAGTCTATCTATGAGTGAGTGGAAAGCTGACATTTTAATATTATGGGGATGGTTTGAAGAACTAGGGATAACAGCGTCTGTATACGTAGGTTTCCGATAAATTTTGAAGTCTAAAGTAGAATTAATCCTGGTTATTGTTATATCTAGAAAATTAATACATTTATTTTCTTCTTTTTCTAACGTAAAATCAATGGTGGGATATTGAGAATTTAACCAAGTAAGGAAAGAGTCTAACAGTCTATCAGTCCCATTCCATAGACATAATATGTCATCAACATATCTTTACCAAAAGATTATATGACGAAAATAAGGATTGTTATTTGATATGATCATTTGTTCGAAGAAATTCATGAAAATTTCAGCCAGCAAAGGTGACAGAGGGGAGCCCATGGGTAGACCATCAGCGAATTTGAAATATGTATTATCGAAACAGAAATAATTTTGTTTAATACAAGTCTCAAAAACTAACTTCAGTTCACGACGTAAGCTCTCATCTACAACATCCCTATCTAAGTAATTACAAACTATTTGGGACAAAGAATTATTTGGAATAGAAGTGAAAAGACTGGCAACGTCAAATGAAACTAGTTTTGAATGTAACGGAATGTCGACGTCTTGAATTTTGTTAATCAATTCTACCGAGTTCTTAACCGAGTAAGCCGAAAAGAAATTAGTATGACAATTGAAAAAAATTATGAAACCCTTACATAGCTTGTAGGCAGGAGCATTGCAATACGCTACTTTTGGTCTAATCGGAATGCCTTCCTTATGGATTTTTGGTAAACCATAAAGGATCGGGGCAGATGGATTCATGACAGAGTACTTCCAACCAGTTCCATCAAATAACTTCTGGCATTGGTTGATACACTTACTAACCGAAGTCTTAAAAGACTTAGTTGGATCTCTGTCAAGCTCTATTGCTTTGCTTTCTGTAATAAAATCAGAAATTTTATTGTAGTAATCGACTTTTGTGAGCACGGTAATTGTATTGCCTTTATCCGCTCTACACGCTATAAGGTCATGGTCACGTAGTGTTTTCTTTATCGCACCAATCACTTTGAAGTTAGTATTATTAGAAGCAGCAGAAGAAGAAAATGGTGGAGTAGAAGAGTTATCAATACCTTTCTTTATTTGTAACGCACACACTGATTTTATTTGGGTTATCTGGCCAGATAAGGCTGTTTCGGCATCTACAGCCAGATTTTCGAATGATCGAAGGTCGATTTTGTTTGGCGTAGGGGCAAAAATTGGTTGCAATCAATCAACTTTCCATAACCATTTAACTTCAGAAAATCATACAGCTAGCTTGAACAATTTAGACATATTACATATACAACCCAAAGGCAGACGTTTAGATACCTTAGAATCTTACGAAATTCGAAAATCAATATTTCTTAACCATAATATCCTTAACGAACAGAAAGAAATCCGGTTCTCACCAATTACAGAAGCCGCCCTTTTCTATTCTCACGTACGCAATAATATACCTTGAATTTTGTTACTCAACCTATGACTCATCGCCTACCTGCGCGATCCGTAGATTAATTTTTATTGCTTATTATTTTTTTTTTTTTCCTACTTCTTTTATTTTTAATTTGCTTTTTTCTACTATATAACAAAATTTTTACTAATACAAATCAGTAGATACTCCTGATGATGACCTAACAAGTCGAAATCGATCGAGTGATTTTTTAAACTTTTTGAAAAATATTCAAAATATTCTGCGAAACAAAAAACAAGTGACTAATAAAAATGTGTTTATTAAGTATAAGTGTGTTTCGCCAAGTGCCTACGGCAAATAGTGTAAAAAGTATCTCATCAGTAGTGTGGATTGTGAAATGTTCTCGCTGAATATATTTGTTTAATTGTCGGGGATCGCAAGAGACGCAATTGGCCATTTGGCTTTTCAACAATTATTACTCGATTAACCCAATCAGTCAGATATTCTACTTTTGTTATAATTTTATCTTTTTCAAGAGACTCTAACGTATTTCTCAATTTGGTTTGTAAAGATATTGGGACTCTTGTTCGCTGGGATGCCATTGGGACTTAATTTAATTCTATACGTATAACCCTAACCCACACCCTTCAAAAACATCAAACAATTTTAATACTTCTTCTCTAGTTTGAGGAAAATTATTTAATTGAAAAACTCGTTTAATTAATCCAAGCTCAATACAAGATTTTAACCCTAAAAGAGGTTGCAAATTTTCTTTAACAATTAAAAAATTCTTTCTCTAATCTTTCACTAACTCCTTTTTTACGGAACACTTTAATTCAATAACTCCAATTGGTTTAATTTTGAAATTCCCGAACGTCAGAAGTGTTATTTCAGTTGGCCGCATCAACATTTTATTCTCTAACTCTAATAATCTACAAATATTTACATTTAGTACATTTATTTCAGCCTCGGTATCTAACTTAAATTTAATTTTGATTTTACCTATGTCCAGATCCTGATACCAATTGGATTCCAGTTGGATATTGTTTTTTCCACACTCCAGCTGTCCTACAAAATGTGGTGAACTCTCCAGGTTTGTTTCGTCATCTACGTGCAATTGATTCTCCTTCAGGCGAACTTCTTTATGGCAACTGCTCTATTTCTGCCATTATATGGACGCCGAATTATTCCCCGTCCTCTAATCCATTGACCACCGTTATTGAAATTACTCCTTATCTAGTTGTTTTGCTTTTTAAAATGGTTGTAACCATTTTGTGACGTACAGTAATTCCCCGATGACGTTGTGCACATTTGAGTAAAATGTCCGAATTGTTCACATTTAATACATTTTTTATTAAACGCGGGACATTTCCCTTGTTGATGAATATAACCACACCTTGAACATTTACGGGATCATTTATTCCTGCTATTAACCGATCTCTCGTCATGTGCTCACTATACACATTTTTGCAACTCGCTTTGGAGCACACAAATTCACAACGTTCAGCTTGTGTCTTGAAGGCGACTTTTCGACTGCGAACTTTTGTGCGAATATTTAGAATCACACTTTTCCACTAATCAAATTACTCCCTTAAAAGATAAAATATTTTTAAATTTAATCAAAATACTCGCAGACGGCCAACATAATCATAAAAAAAATTAAATTATGGGCTACATTGTGCCCTATAAATCGGTAGAAAAGTGTGATTCTAAATATTCGCTCAACAATTCGCACTCGAACAGTCGCCTAGAGTTCCACAACGAAATTTTCTATTCATTGGTCACTTTTCTGAACTAAATTATTGAATTTGAACATTTCCACTGCCAATTTTTGTTTTTGGTCAACATAATGCTCTTCAAATAATTTATTTTAAATAAAATAATATTTAATTACACAAAACATTTTTTATAATAAAAATTAAACAATACATAAAATATTACATATAGGTTATTATCTCAGTCGCAAGAGAGAATGAATGTACCAAAAGACCAGCCTTCTTATTACCCAAGTAACATTTTGGTGTTTTCATTATCACCCTATAAACACTTAACAGAAGTTAAGAAATATTACAGGAAACCCCAATTGTAAGCAATGTAAAAACCTCTGAAGGGAATCGTGATGAGGGATTTCAGAAATTCTGGGGTTTTAAATTTCAACAGCCCTACCACAAAAACCTATGAATATGTGGTAACGAATACCAGCTCGGAATTCGGACTGAAACAAATAATCAAAATGTTCACCTAAACATCAAAACCCAGACCCAAGATCGTACAATCGGGTTTGTACAAACAAAATGTAAAATTCTTAAAATTTCACTAAGAGTTTCCAAAATTAACCAAATAAATTATTCCATGAAAAATTAGTCCAGTCAGATAGCATATAGTTCAGACGGCAGAATTTTTGTGATTTTCAAAATTCAATGTTTCATTAGGTCGAAACCAAACTATTAAAGTTTTGGTAATCTCACGTCGATGTAAAAAATAATAGCGGCTATCACCCAGAACAACCCAACATTTCAGGACATTAAATCATACTCGATGCCGTCAAACAACTTAGGAATACAAGGCAATTTCACAACTGGGGCTTGTAATTATATGTAAATACTCGATTTGAAGCTTTTCTTATGGATCGGAACTATAAAATAGTTTTTAACGATTGCCGTCATATGGCTGGACCAGAATTTGTAAAACCATCGTTGTTTGTAAAAGCTAGGCATAAAAAGTTAGCAAAACGATTTATTATGACTTTAGGATCATTGGAAGACTGATCTTTATATTTCAGAGTGGAAGGTTATCCGTCGGATGTTTTTATCAAATTTATAAATCGCCAAAAACTTTTCGGATCAGCGGTAAGCTTGGATTGGATGATCCTGATAAAATTACCATGTTGTAGTTCTGAGACAAATTACGGTAATTTTTATAAATCTCTAATTAGTTAGAGTAATCAGAATCCAATTTAGTTTTTAGAAGTTTGTGTTCCAACGTTTGTTTCAACGGTTACGCAGTATTCGTAATTCCCTATTATACCATGGAGGAGATGGTGATATAGTTTTTTGCCGACGTACATTACGTACACATAAATGTATTATTTAAATTTTTGCCAAAGTCGATTTTTGCCAATAAAACATTGTTTCACAAAGTCAACTTTACGAAAATAAAATCGTGGTGGGGTTCCAGGATCGGAACGACGATTAAAATGAAATAGAAGATTATGTATTGATTTTAGATGAGACGCTATTTTTAATGACAGAACAAAACACTAAATGTGCTGCCAGTTTAGACTGTTATTGATGTTACTGGTCTGAAATAGCCCAGATTTCAACAAATTGTCAATGAATAAAGTTTCTTTGGCGGTTAGTGCGTTTGAAGCAACATAATGAGTGTTATCCTCTGAATGATCCCATTTCAGGCCGTGGAGATTAAAATCGCCCATGTCATATTGAGTATCCTTCCATCAAGTCAAAGACGAAATCAACAGCATTAGTATGATGATAGGTCTCGATTTGACTTACAGGGCGAATGTAGCAAAATAAAATAGAAATAGCTGAATAAAATAAGTGTTGGGAATGTAAAACTTTTGCTATCAAAGTTAATGTGCTCTAAAATATGAACAACTCTACTGGTTAAATCCGTATCACTAGACAACAATCTAAACCCTCTATCTTTCCGCAACACATTGAAATTGGTCTGTAAAAAAATAGGAGTTACTGGTAATAATGTAACTGCTTTTGGCTTTATTGAAGACTCTTGTAAATATTTTCAGATAGAGGTTTCAAGCATTTGTGACACTAATCTAGTCTGATTCTACTATGCAACGTAGTTCTCCCATTTCTTCCGCTAGATTTTCTGAAAATAATGTTAACAATTTCCTTATATCCAAGTTTGCCCTTCTATGATTTCTCTTGGTTCACATACGCTGATAAGACACACGGCTTCGTTTTGTTGTCTACTTTTACATTGATAACGTCATTATCGGTACATTACCGTAATGTGTATCCCCCGACATTCTGAAGCTACATGTTAAATAATTTTTTAATTTATTTTTTTTGGTTGTTGGATAAGAAACAAATTCTCTGCCAATTTAACTAGCCTGTGAAGAAGACCTGTAGAAGTAGAGTTGTAGTGACACTGGGTAATCAGAATTATTCGAATCAATTTGAATATTCGATATAGCAGGCTAATATTAGTCGGCCTCCTAGTATTTCTCCCTAAAATTCGAAACACTCCATTCCTGTTCGAAGCAATCCAGCATAACCTGGCTGTCAATAAAGATCGCCTATGGTCACGTTTCAGACCTAACCTGAAACAAAGTTTCGTCCAAATCGGTTGATAAATGGTATGGTTAGATTCTAATTTTGATATTTTACAGGTGCTATGCCTTATTCTGTCATCATATCGTCATCAGACAAATTCTGTTTCACTCCTCTCAGCTCAGTTCCATTCAAATTAGAAAATTTCCAGGACCACACTCAGAACCTCTACTAAAATTTCATTGAAAAACTGAGTTTCATCCCAATCGACTTAGAGTTTTCTTCTAGAGTTCATTATTAAATGAATATCTTCAAATTCATGATTTTGTGAGCATCTGGAATGCTTTCCAGTATATTTACAATCAATCATCATAAGAATTATTTCGTGGCATGTAAATGTTTGATGCTGTTTTAAAAAATTAAAAGTCGACTTGAATGTAATTTTGAAAGACATCCTAGCTACGAGTATTGTTGGACAATAGAGTTGCGTATACCGGGCCGCTCGTCAATACCTTAATTTATCATTACCAGTAGAATGAATATGAATTCTAATACATCGATGTAGGTAAATTTATCGAGACCATCCAATCAACATGACTTTTAAATTTTTTATTTTATGTAAATCCACAACTAGTTAGTTCTAATAATAATACACGAGTACATCGTCTGCCGGACATTAAAATTATTTTTTAAATAACCTAGAAAGCCATAATTACCATCTATTTTGAAATTAATAATTCATTTTAAATTGTTGTTTCAAAATGTTAGCGTTTGGATATTAATCAATATTTGGTGTATTTTGGGAACTCCGCTGTTGAAAGTTATACATTGTCATGATAATATATTGGTTTTTAAAGAGGTGTCATCATTAATACTTTATAGCCATAATAAAAAGTGGTCAAAATTATGTAAAAACACCTGTTCGGTGCCCAATACATTTTTTTCAATAACGTACGTTACAGACTTCATTTCCGACTTCGATTTTTGTTAAATCTAAAGTACTTTCACTACTTTGTGATGCGTGATGTTGCAACAACCATTTCAAACCGTTTCTCAACCAAAATTGATTCGGACATCAAACTGACATTACATGATGATAATTAAAGAACATTAGGTACACACAAAAAAGTTTCACAAAAGCAGTATGATGTTTGCAATTTACACGTTTGACGTCTTTTCAACTTGCAAAAGATCATCAAAAATTTCTCCTTTCATCTCTATACGCAAAGTCATATATACTTATATGCTGCGCGCTATTATGTAGCCCACAATTAATTATTTTCCCACAATTAATTGCAGATTTACAATGTATTTATGTACGTATAATTGTACATTGGTACATGAAAAGAAGCGATTCTTTTAAAAACATATTAATTCTTTGGTGTTTTAATCAATATTGATCTGTATAGCATCCACATTACAAATTAATTTGAAACCGCTTTTGATGGAATATTGCAACTCATCGTGCCAATTACTGATCGATCGCGTAATGGTTGGTGAGTAATTTGGTTGAATTTACAATTTTTTTCGGTATGTACTGTTTTAAAATCTTTTTGTAAAGGGTGTCCCAATAAGAAGTTCAGATTTAAAAATTTAATAAAACAAAAACGGCTTAATATATTTCCAAATTTATTTTTTTGCTTGAAAGTATGTGCAAATGTACAATCCTCCTGGTTATTTATGAAAAATGATTTTCCGATTCCCAAATGCGACAATTTTGTTTGTTTACGAACCCACTGAGATGGAAATGCGCCTCGTCCGAAAAGATGATTTTTTAAGCAAAATCCTCATCAATTTCGAGTTTATCGCAGGCCCACATAGCGAATCGATATCGAAGCGAATGGTCACGGATGGCAGACCGGCTGATGTTCATTTCCGCACGCTGACGCTTCTGTACGCTGACGAATTGATGTTTCCGGCCGTTGGCGCACATTTTCGGCCACCGTGGCAATATTTTCGGCCGAACGAACAGGTAGACCGTATCACGAACTTTATGCACAAACTTCTTGATACCGTTGGGTGTGAGTCCCGTCTTTTGACCAGATTTTGTATGATACTTTCTTGCGATTTCGAACCAATTGTCTTTGTTGTGGAAGTAAATTTCCAACATTCCCCACTTTTGTTGAAGCGTTAAGCGACTCATTTCGTCAACTAGAAATAATATACTGAGTTTCTGTCAAAGAAAGAATGACATTAGTGTTGCCAGCGCCAAAATAACCGATATGTCAAATCTGAACCGGTTATTGTGACACCCTTTAGATTACAACCAAATCGCAGATAAATGTTGAGCGGATTTACCAATTTACAAAATTTCCAATCACCGCGCTTTCCTCATATAAATACCGTTTCTTTCTTACCCAAAATACTGTTCTCGTTACCTATAATCATTTTGAACCGGAATTTCAACAATAAAATAGTTTTAAATATATTGTCTCCAAGATGAACTCTGTAGCAATAGTTGCAGGACCACTAACGGGACTCTTTCTTTTAGCGAACGAGCGTTCATGTCAAAGAACAGAGATATTAAAGATTTGAGATTAATTTTCAGAAAACTATAATTAGTTTCGGTATAAAAAAAAAACGAATAGTAAAATGCTTTGATGGCCAATATCGAATGTGTCAGACAGGCAAGCCCATATTTGCATAAAACAGGAACCAACGGAAAAAAACTGTGACATAATGAAATTAACTCATATTATAAATGACATGTACGAAGATGAATTAAATTTGATAAGACGCTGATATCAAAGTCGCTATTTGGTTTCGGTTTTTTTTTTTTTGTCGAAAAATAAACTACGATAAATTAGTATAGCACGATTACTATTTACTGATAGTATCTGCTACTTAAAGTGTATATAAATAAGTATAAAGCTGATGATTTGCAAATAATTAGACAGACAATGTTCCAAGAAAATTGGGTCAATTGGTGTTGATTTTGTTACCAGGGTTATGTGTATATATGTGTGCGTCTCTTTATCACAAATAAAACACTAAAAAATTTGGGTGTTGGTTTATGGACATATGTATAACAAAAACAAAAATTCACACAAATTACTTAAAAAATATTTCAAGGCGCCATACAATAAATTGACATATCTTAAGTGGTTTACGAAGGATTTTCTCTCGTTCGTCACCAATTACTCGATGATACACAAAATACTCGGAAAATTGATTTTAATTTAATTTTCCTGATTTGGTATTTGATTTGTTGTTGTGTGTGATTTAGTTTTCCTCGAAACCATTTTCTTATGTCTATTGGATTTCATATGGATTTGATATTGAAATTCACCAATAAAGACACGTTGGCATGTATCACAATATTTTGAGATCTCTTCGACGAGGTCACCGCGTGGATTATCGATCGGATCGAGTGGTTTTATGGCCGGTACCTTATCATCGAAATATGATTGGACGATGCATTCGGCTTTGCTGTATACGTCGTTATCCCAGTTGGCCGGATTTGAGGTGTTTAATCCATAGAGTGGTGGAATTTGGCGCAGTTTGCTACCAAGAAATCGATTTTTTACCCATTTCGTCTGCTTTTTGGAATAACGCCGCGTCACCAATTTTAACTCGTCTAGACAATCGACTATAATTTTATAACCATCAGGCTCTGCAAAATCCTTTCGTTTATCGGTCTCAACTTGCAAATAGTCCAAAATCAGTTTATCGTTTGTCTCATCGAACTGGGTTAAATATGGCCGGAACTCTTTAAATCCGATCGTCTGCAAAATACCTTTCGTGTAATCCTGATCGTTAAACGGTTCGATAAATTGTTTATGAAAATCGCGTATCTCCCGCAGCAAACCCTGTTCCATCATTTTATCTACCCGCTTAGCGAGCCGCTCGTTCAGCACATCCTAGAATAAAAGTGAAAAAGAAACAAATGATTTATCAGGTCGTATACTCGTCTCGTAAACAAACACGGAAATGTAATCAATCATAAATATTCATAACTACTTGTCGTGTATTTATGTCAGTGTGTTAGTAAGTTATAAAACAGATAAATACTCGTAGTTTTGTGTAATATACTCGTACCTACTAATAGTTTAATAGTTCAATATTGATTGATTAAAAAATGGAATTAATATTTATTTAACTTGATTACGCCGATTATTACTGTACGAGACTATTACAAGGTTTTGTTGTTGTTACAAACGTAAACTATAAACGTAAAAAAAAAAAATAATTAATATTTATTGTTGTTCGCCGTGTGAATAGTTCGATACAATATTTATGTGGCGGATCGCAATCGGTAACACTTTGTTGTACTTGAATTTTTCATTTTTAGAATTATACTTGGTAATTTATTTCATTTGATTCAGATTACCGTACCGTGTGCGCATTCCTAATTCTTTGTAATTTATATAGATCGCAGGTAGTGTTTGAGACGAATGTAAAGATCAACCGCGTAACATCTTTTTGAATAACTGGCCTCCAACCTGTTTCGCTTATTCATTTATGCGCTTGTAGTTTGTGGTGGAAGAAATTTACGATGCGCAATTTTGTAACGGTTGCATGATTTATTGATCGGTAAAAAGTTCATTGCGGATTAATTATATAGCTTGTAATTGTTAGTTGGTATACATAGCATTTAACAGTAGCCTTTTGATAGATTTTTTTTTATTAATAGTTTTGATAGTGGAGATGATTTGTTACTTCCTTGTAATATTTAGACCTCATATTTATTAAGAGAGTTCTTTTTACGATTATATTGCTAATTTTAACCATGTAATTATTTCGGAGAGAATTGCGAATGAATTATAAATGACATGATGGTTGCGAAATGCGAATAGTATAATGCTTTATTAAATTTGTGTCGCTCGAATGGAAGTTAGAAGTACAAAAAGTTTTACACATGAATGTGTCTATTTTGACAACGAAGTGTTGTCCGATGTTTGCATTTTATTGCTCGAAGTTTGGCTATGGGGTGCTCACCGATAGGTGGCACCTCCGACTGTTTTGACAAGTAACCATTTCGAAGGTGGTATGTTTTTATCATTGATGAGCACCACTTTGACCGCTGACGAGGTTATCGTTAGCGTTCAACTACCTTGGGGTTTCTGTAGACGAGGAATGTATTATGTCGACCAAATATCTCATTTTGATTAAAGAGGCACACTTCTACAGGGGATTAGTGAAATTAAGGAATTTTAATCGTAGAGACGACAAACACGAACAATTAGAGGATGGCGATATTTGGCTGGATGGAATTGGCGTTTTTAACAACCAGAGACAAAGTTAGACTGATTCACTAAATGAATGGGTTTGATTAGTAACTCAATCTACTAGAAACCTACCCGATACAAGAAAATGTGCAGAAAACTTAAATTTTCGTTTTGGATAAATGGAATGACGGACCAGTGATCTGGTCAGTTTAATTTCTAAATTAGAGCTCATGAAAAAAATAGTGTGTCACGCCAGCCGGTACCAAACCAACTATGGCACAAGTAGCTCGATGCATTGTGCATCATTGTGCATTATATGAGTTTTCAGCCGGAGCCTTATAAATCCAGCCGGAACCAAACCCTCTACAGCCAAACCAACTATGGCACAAGAATCACAATGAAGCCGGCCAGAACCTTACTACAACAAAACCAACTAAGGCATAAGAAACACTCTGCACCATTGTGTACTAATTGTTGAAGAAAGCCGGAGCCTTATAATTTCAACCGAAACCTTATAATTCCAGCCACAACCTTAAAAAATCATCCGGAACTATGTCAGCCGGAACCAAACCAACTGTGACACAAGTAGCACAACGCAATGTGCATCATTTTGCACTACCTGATTTTTCAGCCGCAACCATATAATGGAGTAGATATTCGATCAGCTAGCAAGCCAGCAATTTGCTAGCCGAAATCCCGGCTACTCAATCAATTTTACGAAGGAAATTTAAATTTCAAATTACATTTTTCAATAAGTTTTTGTTTTTCTTGCGATAATTGTTTTTACTGTGCAATTGAAAAATAAACCAAAATTTTTGAAATTCAAATTTTCTTGGTATAATTGATTGAGCAGCCAGGATTTCGGCTAGCAAATTGCTGGCTTGCTAGCTGATCGAATATCTACTCCATTATATGGTTGTGGCTGAAAAATCAGGTAGTGCAAAATGATGCACATTGCGTTGTGCTACTTGTGTCACAGTTGGTTTGGTTCCGGCTGACATAGTTCCGGATGATTTTATAAGGTTCTTTGATCTGTTCTCACTGTGCACAACATGGTCATGGTTATAAGGGTTGTGAAAATAAACACAACCCTATCAGTTGCGTGACTACCAAATAGGTCGCGTTTGCTGTAACGCATACAGAAGTGCTGTGCAACGTCTGAAATCTAACACTAAACATAATAATTAGTCAAAATTGAAGAAATTGTAATAACAACCTACGTATTGCTCACCTCAACTCATAAATCACCTAGCGGAAAACAATTTCTCGGACAAAATTATACGATCGTTGTGAACGCGTAAACTGACGGACGTAATACGAATAGAGATTGCGGCCCAACCGGAGGGGGTGAACAACGAAAGGTTAGCGGGAATGGCAAATAGTATGAGGCGCAGAACTTACAAAAAACCACCATCGTCGCATTTCGATTAAATCGAACATATAGACGACCACCTCTAACTTGTCCGGTTCGACAAACGACTTCGTGAACATTACGTGAATTAACAAACTCGAAACAATAATCCGAGAAATGCCATTCCGTAACTGCGGTCGATCACCTAATCAAAATAGATGCTTTATAAGATAGTGGAAACTTGACAGCGGAAAGTAAGAGATTACTCTACTCGCCGTAAGTGGCAGCACTATCACTAAAGAGAATTTATTTTGTTATGTAATTACCTGCGGAAATTTTTTATTCATTGTGTATTGGTTTTGCACTCCAAATTCAATATTTTACAAATCATGTTCATCAATTTCCAAACAAAATTCACCATTTTCCTAAAGACTTTCATCCTTTTCCAAATCAAATTAAACTTTATCCAAATCAAATTCACCTTTGTTAAAATCAAATTCACTTTTATCCAAATCATATTCATGATATGCCATATTCATTTATGTCAAAATTCTACTGTTATCAAAAATCACTGAATTTATTTTCATTACTTCGAAATTATAGTAATTGTAGAGGAAAGATGTGTTTTTTGCCTCTCCTCTAAATTAATAAATAAATAAAGAAATAATTTAAATGTGTTTTAATAAATTAATTAATTAACTAATAATATATATGTGTTCAAATAAATATTAATATTAAAATTAATAATAATAATTTGTGTGTTCTTAATAATTAATAAGTAAAGTGTAAATGATCGATCATTTACACTTTGAAATGTGTGTACGCGTTGTTTTTAATTTTAAGTTTAATCTAGTTTTTTGATTATAACAGTTAACTATTTTCAAAAATAATCATATAATAATAATTAAAAAGTGGTGTCCAGTGGATCAAATGTTTTTATATACATTAAACTGTGTTGAAATATTTGTAACGGGATATATTTCTACGCGAAGTATATGTCGTTTTAATTTTTCGATATTTGTATATGTATATATCTGAATATGGAAGTGCAATTCAGAGAAGTTTCTTTTTTATATATTTTATTATATACATACATAAATTTTGTATATATTTATGAATGTTTATATGTTGTGGGTGTGTGTGTGTAAATACAGTGAGGCTTCTGTAAGTCGAATTATTACTTAAATCGAATTTCGATTTATGGTAGGGACATTTTTCATCAAAATTTCCTGTTTAAATAATACATACATATATACATATATGTATAATATCTAATATTTGTATATATGCTCGGGTAGTTCGATCGAAACTGGTTTTTGATTTCTTTTACTCGAATTTTCTCTATCTTAAGCATATTATTTTGGCAACTAAATGGATCAACTTGTAGAAGTTTTACTGTATAAGTTAAGTAGGAAGAATTAAAAGGTGTTTGTGTGCGCATGGATGTTGTTTATATGTAAATTATAAATTTCTTTTTCTTGAAGCTCTCTTCGCTCTCTCTATTCATTTTGTATTTACACACAACGATGATTGTCTTAAACAAAAGTATACAAAGCAAACGTGTGTATGGATATATAAATGTATGATCCACGATATCCCTTTTTCTACCAAAAAAAAAAAATGGCACTATTAAAGTCCAAACCACACAAATGTGTGAGTGAAAAAAACATAGTATGTAATGGCGTTGTTGATAAATAATTTCGCTTGATTGCGTAAGTTGGTTCAAAAACATATAAAAATAATTTTTTTACATAATTATTTTGCCTTACCCACACATTTCTTAATTATTTTCTGATTTTCAAGTCCCAAACACTTTTGGACCCTTGAAAAGACACCATATTCTAACAATCCATGCTTTATGTTTAGGATAATTGTCCTGATAAAAATGAAAATTATTTTCTATATCTAGTTTTCGAGCTGATTCTTATAAATTTTTCTGTAAATGTTTAAATATTTTACCTTGACGATAATCCCATCAATAAATTCTAAATGACCCAACTCCTTTATGACCCATAGCTCCCCAGAACATTACACTATTTCCACCGTGTTTAAACGTTGGACAAACATTTCTAACATAACACTCTTCACTGCGTTTTCTCAAAACTTTTTCTTGCCTTTTACCACTTTGAAACATGGTAAATTGACTGTCATCGATGAAAATCAAATTTTTCCAAAATTCAATACTTTAGTTTTTGTATTTTAAGGCAAAATCTACTCTTCTTTTATTTTCTTTACTAATAAAAGGCTTTTTCCTTGCTAGACGTGAAAATAACAATTTTTTCTTATAATTTTAGTTAATTCCACTGCAGTTAACTTAGGATTTTGTCTTATTTTGCGATTAATGAACTTTTCTTTTGATGGTGATATTTGTCTCGGACCTTTTGTGCTGGGTGTATTTTGTTTCCGGCCTTCTTTAAAATATCGATCATAAATTTTTGTACTTTTGATTTACAAATTGTTAAGTATTATCGCGATTTCACTCAATGATTTCCCTTTTCTTCTGTGGACGATCTAACTAACGATCTAATATTAACCTACGTACTCTTAACCATTTTGAAAGACCACAATCAATTAAATTACGGGTGTGAAATAAATTAGATATGGAATTGTACTGATTGAATAATAAACAAAAAGCAAAGTAAAGAAAATACCCACTAAAAAATTATAGCTCAAGTGTTTTTCCGTGAAGTCGTATACGACTGAATCAGCCAAGCTACACACGATTTCAGCTTCTGATTTCAAACTAAGTCGTAATAGATTTTTATTGTTAATTGGAACCCTTATTTTATATTGAAACACCAAATTGTTTTGTTCTGGTCTAGCGGAAAAAGGTGAAGCCGGTCTTATGAAACCGTGTGTAGCATGGCTCAATGTTTGTAGCTTTTGTGATCTTCTGATTGGTATTAAGGGGTGAATCCTTTTTTGTTATTGTTGTCTAGGATGGTGGATGGACTAGGATTGTAGGGAGGGTCTGGGGAGATTTTCGTTTTCTTATTAAATTTCAACACTTTGATAGAAGAGACGTGCCGTGTACGACTGAATGTTTCTGACTGTATGTGTGTATATGTATATGTATGCAAGTGTTTACATATGTATGTATACATGTATATATTAGATGCACAATTGAATGTTTTTATTTATAATTATTTTAGTTTATTATATTATTTTTTTTTTTTATTATTATATATTATTATTATTTTTTTTCTTTTTTTTTTTTTTTTTTATTTAATTAATAAATGTTCATATTATTTAGGTTTAGATAAGCAGCAATATACTAATTTATTATTAGTTTTCTGGTAATATACATAGGCTTGTGAAAATAATATTTCTTTGTAATATTAATTGTTGATTGTGTAGTTTAGAGTTGTATTGCCTTTGTGTTACTAACTATTGTCTTTATCTAGGTTTGTTTAGGAAGTCGAAAAGTATTAATATAGATTCAATTTCAGGTGATTTGCAGATACATATGAAATAATAACATTTTTTCTTAGGTTACTGTTTTAAAGAAGCAATTGTTGATGGCCAATACCATCATTATCCATTTAACATATTGAACCTCTATCCTTCTCCTAGTAGATTAGTTTTGTGTTGTCTTTCCGGACCTTACTTATATTATTTTTAAGTTAATTAGTAAATCTTTTAATTTTCATGACTATAATGAATTAATGATCACTTATTTGATACACATTAATTATAAAGTATTTGCAAGGGTCAGTTAAGATTGCCGAATTTAATTGTCATTGCGGCGTAAACAAACTCTTTTCTGTATATCTTTCTTGATCGAGTAAAATTCAAATTTTTAATGATTTTAACTAAATTTTTATTTTCTGTCATTTTGCGCGTGAAAATCATGTTTTAGTATCTTGTTTTTATGTTTCATAATAACTTATGTAATAAGGTAATAAGGTTGAATATATTGAATACAATTAAGTAATCAATAATAATCATACAGTTTGTTTTCAGGTTTAATAATTAATATATGTTTACTGAGTTATTTTAACGACCCGTTTGCAGTGGATTTATTAAATGCTAAGGGTTTTAGAGAAATTATTAATAGTTTAATATTAATTGTTAATATAATTCAAATAACTATGGTTTCAGGAAACTATATTGTAAGTTGTAGTGGATTAAATTAATAAATATTTATATTATTTAGGAAACCAGTAGATTAATTAAGAATTAATTTCAGGAATCTTTAGGTGGTATGAATTAATATTTCTTTGAAATATTAATTGCTGGTGGTGTAGATTAGAATTGTGCTGTCACTATGTTACTAACTATTGGCTTTACCTAGGTATTTGTAACCAGGCTGATCTAATTAATCAATTTTGTTAAGGTAGCTGAAAAGTATTAATGTAGAATTATATTACAGAAAACTTCCAGATGCACGTGAAATAATATTATTTTTTCTCAGGTGGTTGATTTAGTGAGGCAATTGTTGAAGATTAAAGCAATACCATCGTTATCCATTAAACCTATTAAGCATTTATCCTTCCACTAGTAGATTAGAAGTAGATTAGATTTGTGTTGTGCTGTACGATCGCTAGGTGTCTGCAACCGGATCGTTCCGTCCCAAAAAAAAAAAAACCTTTCCTATCCTTCCTATTGTTATGTGTAAACAGGCTGTAGGAATAGGCCCGGCGTTATCCGGGACTCTTGGCTAGCACTTGGTTCTACAGTCCAATCAATCAATCAATCAATCAATTACTTCGAAATTATAGTAATTGCACTCAAAAAGCAGAATTATGAAATTTTTGGGTTACTATGACGCAGCTACTTTGAATGAAACATCGAACATTTTGGTTATACAGTGGGCCTATTTTTTAATTAAACCCGAGCAAGCAGTGCGCTGTCAAAAAATACTCTGTTTTTTTATTCAACCTGAGTAATTTTACTCTGTACACTTTGTTTTTATTTGTGAACTGTGCTTACACCGAGCATACTCGGTTCTTTAAATTTTACTCTGAAATAAATGCCAGTGTACGAAGAGCATGCAAAGTAAAAAACAAGTTATTACTCTATGCACACTGATTCATTTGGCACTGCACAACCTGCGCTCGGTGTACAATACTCAGGGTAAGCCTGCTTGCTCGGGTTTAATTAAAAACTAGACCCAGTAAAGATTAATTTACTTTATTGTCTCGTTATTTTGGCTGGCAACTGCGTAAGGTAGGACGTGAAAAGTGATTCGCGAGAAATTAGTAGTGCTTTTAACCCAGAACAGATTGCAAACATTTAAAAAATAAAATTCTTGTTATTTTGAATCTAGAATTTAAATACAATAAATTTATTAAATTAAATAGGTTATGTTGGTTTTATTTCGTCCCCGGTTGAATTTGATTTGGAAAAGTATGAAACTCTTTTGGAAAATGCTGAATTTTATTTGGAAATTGATGAACATGATTTGTATAAGGTTGAATTTGAAATGCAAAACCAATATCACTTTTTTCACTAAATAAAACATCTCAGCGGAATAAAATATTAAAAATGATCCTTAAAATGACAAATTGATTGATCTCCTAAGTAAAGGAACTCGGTATATGAAATCTTGAAATTTAACAATATTTCGTCCTTCCGCCAATTTTTAATGAAAAACGATGAAATTTGGATAGTATTATTGATCCATTTTAAAGTAAGTTTTGGGCAAAATTCTAGCGTGTGTTCGTGCTGGACTAAACTGGCCATTTCATAACCAGTCTTTATGATAAATGGTATCTATACATTTTACACGACATAAATAAATTTCAAACTGGAGGGAACTCCACTACTTCTTAATTAAATTTTGTAAAATTTGCATCGCATACAAGGACAATTCGGAAAAAATTTATGGATTACAATTTTCACTTTAATTTTTTGATTTTCTGCACCCATATAAGTTATTTTCAGTTTTTGCTCAATATCTCAAAATCTTCCACTACTAACCAATACTTACGGTTGCAAGTTTTTGAGATATTGGGCAAAATCTGAAAATAACTTATATGGCCGCAGAAAATCCAAAAGTTCCATTGAAAGTTATAATCCATAAATTCTCCTTAAAAAAATTAATTAAGAAATAGCTGCTGAGTTCCCTCCAGTTTGAAATTTATTTATGTCGTGTAAAATTTACAGATACCATTTTTCATAAGGACTGGTTATGAAATGACCAGTTTAGTCCGGCACGAACTGATCCTAGAATTTTGTCTAAAACTTACTTTAAAATCCCTGATCAATACTACTATCCAAATTTCATCGTAATTCTTTAAGAAATGGCGGAAAGACGGAATATTGTTCAATTTCCAGATTTAATTTACCGAGTTCCTTTAATATTTCACTTTTAATATTTTATTCCGCTGAGATGTTTTATTTAGTGAAAAAAGTGATACATAATGAATAAAAAATTTCCGCTGGTAATTACATAACAAAATAACTTCTCTTTAGTGATAGTGGTGCCACTTGCGGCGAGTAGCGTAATATCTTGTTTTCCGTTGTCAAATTTCCGCCATCTTATACAGCATTCAAAATAGTCGGTTCGCGACACAACGGTCTAGACCACGATCACGACCTCGCTCACGGAAATTTTGATAACCCGCGTAATTGTCGCCCGCCATGTAAATACAGCGCGTCAACGTCCTCGCGCTCAAACGCCCATTCACTCATACTCTAAAACGAGATGTAAATTATCCGATTATTGGCGCTGATTTTCTCTGTAAATTCACTTTCTTAGTAGAATTAAACGAAAACGGCTGGTTGATTCGGCAACTCAGATGTTATTCAATGCCACGTCGGTCAGGGTCGACACAACCACTCCGATACATTTTAAGATCAATAACGATTATGGTTGGCTACTAAAGAAGTTCCAATCTACAATTTACCCGTTAAATATTTCGTGGTTTATCATATTGTAACGACATCTCATATACCTGTATTTCGACTCACAAGGCTGGATTTAATTGGCCAAAAAGCTGCATATATTGAATTTCAATATATGCTGGAATTAGGGATTCACCGCGCATCGGCCACTTTTCTTGCCCTCTTCATATGGTACGAAAGAAAGATAACGATTGGAGACCGTGTGAAAACTACCGCCGACTTAATTCCGTGACGATACCGGATCGTCACCCGATACCACACATCAAAAATTTCTCGATGAATTTACATGGATGCTCTAGCTTGTCTAAAATCAATCACGTCAGATGAGGATCAAACAGAGAGAAAAATGAGGAAACACATAAATTATATCTCGAACAATTTTTAAAACGAACTCTCTCGATTTCCTCCGCCACACGACTACACTGAATGGTATTCTAGAAGAACGAATTAATGTCATTACAGAATTCCCACACCAAATATCAAAAATAAAAACGGATTTGGGTACAGCCGCATTACAGTATTGACACATCCGCTGAATGATGTGATGTTTCAGTATTACAACGAATGCATCGAAAACTGGCGGGCCGATTTTTTTCAAAATTCGACAAATTAACGAAATTACCGCAACTATATAGTAGTGGTACGTGTGTTTGTGTTGGTACGAATGTGCGCCATTTAATTTTTTTGGATGATATTTAAAATAATTTTAATTTTTGTTGTTATATTTATTGTCGTTTATTATCACTTCATTTGAAAAAAAATAGTTCTAATCACATGAATATAACCAAAAAATCTGTACTTTATTAAAACTAACTGAATTATCTATAATTCATTTATTTTTCTGGTAGGATTAGTAAGATGTACTTCCATCTTTGTTTTTAACAACTTTATGCAGGCCTTTTGGCATGGATTGGACTAAATTTTCGAAAACTTGTTTGGGGATCTGCTCCCAGATGCTTTTTATTTCTGCGAATGTTTCATTTGGCTGTCTATCATTAAATGTCGTCCATTTTGTTTTATATAATGCCACAGATTTTCTATAGGATTAAGATCCAAACTCTATGCTGGTCAGTCTAATGTTTCTTGATTCACATCTTTAATAAACTTACTTTTACGGATTGGAGCGTTATCCTGTTGTAAAATAAAATCGGTTCTAATCAAATTACAAGCAGAAACAAAAGCACTATCATTAATGACATGCAGATACGCACTTGACATCTCTTTCCCGACAGCATTATTAGTTCTCCTGTGCCATTAAAGCTGAAACACCCCACGCCATTATTTTGCCTGTACAGTAAAAAAAAAAATCCCGTAGGTTCCATCTAAAGAAAAACACGATCCGTCCGTCCACATACGTTGCGCCAAAACTCGACCGGCTTCGCTAAATAAGTACTTGCAAATTTGAGTCGCTTCGAGCTTATGAATGGTTTCTTTTGTACCACATAAGCTTTAAAATTTGTTTCACGAAGCCGCCTCCGAACAGTGTTTTGGTGATTTTATTTTTCCTTGAGCTATTTTTTTGACTTAGCACAGATTTTATTTTATTTATAGGATTTCGTTGCATAAGCTGAATCATCATTCTGTCTTCTTTTGATTTGGTGACTCTTTTCCGCCCCTTCCTTGGTTAAGCTGCTTTTGGTTTGAGATTTCCGAATTTGATACGTGGCCATTGTACATTTGAGACAATTCGTTAATTGGTACTCCAGCATTATAACCGAAAATTAATACTAAATGAACACTTGATCATACGAAAATAATTTTCTCAGTAAAAATACTGTAAAAACTAACAGAGAAAGGTAATATGTTTTAAATCTACAACAGAGTGAAAGAGAAACTAGGATTTGTTTATTTTTTTATAGTTAAATAATTTCATAAGAATGAGATCCAAGAAATTTCATAATTTTTGGTGATTTGTGTGACCTCAATTATTATCGATTATTTTAATTTTTGTTGTAAACTTGTAAATCTATTTTTAAGATGTCTGAAACCGAAGAGTACACAGCACGAATGACAAAAACAAATCGTAAATGAACTATAATCAAAAGGTTTTGCAGTTTGGGAAAATTTTGTTCATATTGCAACACAATATTTATATAGATGTGTTGGAATGTTGCCATAAAAAGTACTCTGTTGAGCATTGTTTCCAATTTTTTATGGCAAGTACACTACTACTACAATAATTTTGTCAGTAAAATTTTACTGGATAAAATTTTTGTTTCTCTCCCACACTTGACAAATCGATAAGTTGGTCTCGAATTTTTTTTTACTGAGAAAAACATTTTTGCAGTGCAAATCGCGTTTAATATACAAATAATTTTGTCCATTCGTTTTTTGCTTATGTTCAAGTGAATTAAAAATTTGTTTTTTGTTTGCAAATGAAGTGATAATAAACGACAATAAATATAAACAAAAATTAAATTATTTTAATTAAGTTTCTAGCTGAAATTTTTACTTTTCCTGAAACATGTTCTAAAAAATGGAACACAATAATTTTGTCTTGACTGTGTCTCATTAAAACTTTATCTATAGCGATGCGTGTGAAGTTAGACGTAACTAGAATAGAACTAATATTATGAATAGTTTAGCACAAACTTCACACGCCTGTACACGCTTTTGAAGTTAAAACTAAATTGATCCTAAACTATCAAACAAACAAAAAATGAGAATGTATTGGTAAAAGTAAAATAAAAATGGCATTTAGGCGAATTTTTAAAATAATAGAATAATTTTTTTTATATTTGGTAAAACATATAGGTGACTAGTTCTGGGTTCATGTTACACGCTGCGTTAATTTCTGTTATGTTTTTGTTATGTTTTTGCTTTAAATATTTGCGTTAAAGTGTTGCGTTAAAATGTCACGTAAAATGTTATACAGAAAACCCTCGATTTAACGGACTAATTGGGGGGAAGTACGTTAAATACGAATGTTTTTAAATTTAATCAATTCGACCGAATTTAATCTGGGACGGAACGCAGCCATTACTTAACCGATTATGTTGGGATTGGGTATGTTGAATGGAAATAGGATTCTTAAACGATTTTTGGAAGAATTTCTGGAATATGGCCACCTGGGATCGAACTCGACCAATTCTTAACTGGTTATGATGGGACTGGATATGCTGGATGGAAATGGGATTCTAAACTATTATTGAAAGTAGTTTTCGAAAAGACCATCCAGAACTCGGCCATTCTATAACCGATTATTATACATTCAGTTTTTAACCGCTTACGATTGGATTGGATTTGTTTGGCCACCTAGAACGGGGCACGGTTATTACTTAACCGATAATGATGCAATTCGGCACGTTGGATAAATACGGGATTATTAAATGATCTGCTGTACTCGCCAGAGGATGGGGAACCAAATCATAATTTTCCTCTTTTCTGATTATTGCTGTAGTGGAGAGATTGGTTTGTTAATTATTGATTGTTTTATGGAATTAATTCCTAGAGTTATGGAAATCTCAAGGTCTTAGACGACATCATATTCCATGTTCCTGTAAACAGTTTTCGAGGTCGTTGTTGATAAGAATACGATAAATTTATCCAAGTTCGTTGTGTAAGGTTCATATCGTAATTTTTTGTAAGAGTATAGTTGGCCTGCAGCTCAAGCACTAATTACATGAGCAGATCACGTACTGGTGATAGATGTTAAGTCATCCAGCCTTATCAGAAACATGTTAACATCATGAGCCTCAAAAAAGACGCATGGTGGCCATATTCCAGAATTCCGTCCCAAAATCATTCACGAATTCCATTTTCATCCAACAAATCCAACTACATTATAATCGGTTAAGAATGGCCGAGATCAAAGTGTTCTTTTACAAAACTACTTCCAATAACATTTTAGAATCCCATTTCCATCCAGCATACCCAATCCCATCATAATCGGCTAAAAAATGCCCGAGTTCCCTCCCAGATTAAATTCGATCGAATGGATTAAATTTAAAAACAGTCGGATTAACGGACAATCGGATTTAACGGACTTCTCCCCAATTAGTACGTTAAATCGAGGTTTTTCTGCATAACATTTTACGTGACATTTTAATGCAACATTTTAACGAAACAATTTAACATAACAGAAATTGACGCAGCGTGTGAACCCAAAAATAGTTCCCTATATGTTTTACCAAACATAAAAAATTGAAGTAAAATGGAGCGTCCGTTAAATCTGGATCCGTAAAGTCGAAGGTTTACTGTTTATCGCTTAAAACAATTTCTAATTTTTCCATCGCCTCCAAAATCACACTTCCAAAATGCACGAACTTTGCAATCAACTGTAGTGCTTAAATAACCATCGACTTCTTGTAATTAGCAGACGACATACGTGATTTTTAATATTTGACCTTATGTTTTTTTACCAAACATTTGCAGTTCAGGTGGATCTTGAATCGTGTTCGTTTTTTAGCGTAGAACTATTTTGAGAAGAGTTCGTTAGAGCCGTACACATTAATAAAATTAAACAGAAGGCTTTTATTAATGAATTGAATATCTCTCTATCACACTCTATCGACCCCTTTTAAACAATTTAAAAAGCCAATGGGATTCATGTGGTCAAATAAATGCTTTAGTAACCTGCATTAGGATTTTCTATTTTGCTTTTCTTTTTCGTACACTCATTCTAATTTGTTTAGTATGGAAAGGATGACAGTCACAAGTTGGGGAACTCGGCAAATGCCACTGCTAGTACAACCCGCTGGATATCCATTTCACAAATAAACCCAAGCGTAGTGAGAAATTGAATGGCTTTTTAAGTGAAATTAAAAAAATTAAACCCTGTGGCACTTTGCAATCAATTAAAATCAAAATTGGAATGCTATAAAGCCAGCTGTCTCGAGAAGAATCGAAAGTTATTAACTCGAAAAATAGCGGGACAAGTGCTGACGATGTTTACACACCCAGATTGTGGTGTTACGAATATAGATGTAGATTATGTAAATTGATCGAACATTAATTTATGTAGATATAAATTGATGTTCTGTTTTATTTATGTTTTTTATATTTTCAGATTGGAGTAGTAGATGGCACCGATCCTTCTAAAAAAGTGTTCGAAGCTAAAACACAAAAAAAAGTTACTTAAAAATCTTAATTAAAATTTATGAAATTAAAAGACGTTCGATTTTGCTGTATACGAGTATCACAACCCAAAAGCCAAAATCCAAGAGCCAAACCAACCAACAAAATTCCAATGAGTAGTCGAAATGCTATGTATTTTCCACTGAGAGTATTTCAAAACAGTATGAAAAATATCACATAAGTTCTAATCATCAACGATTTTTAAACATTATTGTTCGGTTGCAGAAGCTAAAATAAAATGATAATTTTTATTGTATTTTTATACAATGAAATTTAGATGTAAACTATAAATTAATTTTTTTAATATTTTCAGAAAAGGAAGATCAAAAAATCGGAAGAGCTTCATAGCCAAGCGATAGATGTACTGGCATTTGCAAAGAAAATGATTGGTGGTCTCGTGTGTTATAATTTATAACAATCGTTAATATTATTTAATTTTTAATGCAAAGGATTTTATTTTGTCGCGCGCTTGTTGTTCACTTGAAACTTTGGCAGCAGATCGTACGAGGAGAGAGAATGTTTGATTTGTATATTTTTGACATTTTTAATCGAAGAGATCAACTTCAGTGTCGCTTTTCGCAATGTCAGTGTATATGTGGCTAGTTGAGTGTCGTGCTTTCGTATGCGGGTTGATTGTGGAAGTTGATTTTGGTTATCGAATTTGGAATTCTGGAGTGATAATCAAGTCAGAAATGACACATTATCTCCCAAAATCCATCATACACAAATTTTACCGTTAGGCGCACAAAATTGCGCAATCAAATATTACTCTACAAATATTATTACCAAAATGGAATTTCTGTCGTGGCTCGCTCGTAGCCTACGCAAGTACTTTATGAATTTTATTAAGTACATTATAACAGGTACTCCTGGCACGAAATTTGTTTGAAAGGACTAAACATTAACAATACGCTAATAAGGCAATTAGCTGGGGTTCACCGATTTATATGTTTCAAAATAATTCAACAATTTACTTTTAAAGTTATAATCAGATTTTGTATTTGAATAAACATATCTTTCGATAAGATTATGTTTACCATGTTCAAACGAACCAGTGCAAATATTTATTATGTAATTGTAAAAAAAAACTTATTTATTTAGCTTATCAATTTCCGGATAATCTTCAACCATCTTCAAATAAACATTTAATGTACAGGCCGGCTTGTGATGCCAGTTATTAACCTTGCCGCTGAAAAAAATGTATAAACAAACCACTCGCCCAGCACATGGATTCTGTTGCCTTTTTACAATTCAACTTGAATTTTACCGGAACGTAATAGTAGTGGTGTGCATATTGGTATATGTGTTTTGTTTTGTTTTGTGTTTTTGACGTCATTTAAGAACACAAAATAATATGTTGAGTACATAATTTGTGAATTTAAAAAATTTCACAACATTATATGTAAGTTAATAAAGTGTTGTGTCCCTATTCCTATATAGTTTAATTTAATTCCGAGTAAATAAATCAAAATGTAATTACATTATCATCAAAAAATTATTATCATAGTCAAATGTAAACATAAAAAAAAATTTAAGCATTTGTCCGTCTTTCGTCTATCATTTCCATTCCATATTTCTATTTACTAACTAAACAACAAAAAAAATAACATCGATGCGATCGACTGCAAGAAGACAAGAGAGAATAAAAATATTGTATTTTTCAAATTTATTTATATGTATTTCCTCAGTTAACACGTTAATGGCCGTACGTATAATACTTGTTCCGACTATCACACACATGCTGTGTGAGCGGCAATTAAAGTGTTAATTCACTTTATAATTTATTAATCTTTTTTTTCAATACTATTTCCATAAATAACACATAAAATATAGGCAAATGTACCTACAATTAAACTGGGAATATTAATTTTATTAAAAACAATAATAAAATTCATTTTATTTCAGTTTTATCTAAATATAAATGAAACATTCACAAAAAACATATTGAAATCGAAACTATTTTCTTAACATGTCATTTTTTCCTTTGCTATCGAGCAGAGGAAATGTATTGTTTCCTCTACCGATAGTATCATTTATAAAATCGGGTCAACATTTTGGCGAAATTTCATGTGGATTTGCACACACACAATGATACAAAATGACAGCACACAATATTAAAAGTGTATATTATACACTGTATACGTACACAAAATTCAACTTGAATTGATTTTGAAAAGGCAACAAAATCCATGTGCAGGTTATAATCTTATAAAAAACAAATAAAACACCTTACACACATTAAACCTATCAGAATTTATCTTAATAACATACAATTAACCAAAATATTTATAGTTTTTTGTCAAAAAACCAAATCTAACCACGTAATAGACGTGTGAGAGGTTGATTGACAGGTTAATAATTCGAAATCACACTTAACATGTAGAGGCTTAAAAATAGAGTTAATCGCCTACCAATTACACCACGATTACTATTCTTGTATGTTTATATTTTAAATAGAGGCGTGTGTGTTAAAGTGTGACTGACCACTCATAAATATTAAAAACTATTCAATTGACAAGTCAACAGGTATATGATATATGTTGAAGATAATAACTATTTGATTATGAAATTGACCATTTCCTATACATAAGATTTTATGTAGAATCAAGAATTTTAAATTTAATTTCAACAAAATATTTATTTTTGTTACTATTTTGCTTATCGCTATGTAAATAAACAATTTTGACACATATTTGATATCAAATATAGCTAACATTCTTATGCAATATACTCAAGTGCCCCTCTGCGATAACGAGACGTTTTTTTTTCTACAGGCTTAGGGGTAATATTAAATATTCACCGAAAACTAAGTAGTATCGCACCGTTTTGATGATAAGCGGAGTCATTTATTGATTTTCTACCAAAAAATTAGTAATATAGGCAAAGGTGACATTATCGGTAAGATTTTTGATAAGAAAGCCTATATACAAATATATTACACAAAAAACATGAACGTTTTATAGGAAGATCCGGATGGAGCGATAATTAAAAAAAAAATTGAGTTGAAATTGATAAAATGACGCCAGGCTATATAGGAGCGCCTGTGATACGAGTACTAAATTAGAAATAAAAATTGTCCACGATAAAGATTTTATGAAATATGTTTGTACGTAACTTTATGAGGTATAATTAAATCGATTGCGGCATAAAAAAACGACGAGGCGTGCGTTGTAGTGATTCCAAGAAATGGTTTCATCGGTAATGATTTGAGATTAAGCGTGCCAAAAGAATTATTCATAATTAAACAATTTCTGGAGATCTAAGATGCTGCTCTAAAAACAATTTATTTTGTCATTAATTTGGCACTCGAATCTCCTGATGTTTTTAAAATCCGTTAAATGTATCGGGAAAAACAACTGTTTTCTAAATACACGAAATTTTGAGATCGTTTGTTCGTACTGTCAACACTAAAATTGTTTTGTAAGGACATCATCAAACCTTCGAAATATTTTTTTTGGCATGGAAGGATTTGAAAATATGTTTGAGCGACACGGTTAAGATAGGTAGGATTGGGAACGAAATTGCGCATTTCAAAATATCTGATTTCTAAATCTCTATTATAGAAGTCCCTAATTAAAAAATCTCCTAATAACAAAATCTCTTAATTACAAAATTTTACCTAAAATTTTCCCCGTAAACATATAAACAGCGCGTGCGATGTCATATGTTTACGGGGAAAATTTTTTGGGAAATTTTGTAATTAAAGCAAATGCAATGCAAGCTTATAACAGATAGCTCATCTAGCGTCTGCAATTTCAACTAATGGTTATTTCGAGTGTGGCAACACTTACGTCATTTGTGTTATGACAGAAAATTAGTTTAATGTTTGACATTTACGAAACGGGTCGCTTTTCGCTTGACAAAATTAGGAAATATTGAAAACTTACTTTCAAAGTGGTGAGTCTCCTTACCTAGCGTGTTACGCTAATCATCCAGAGACTATCCAATATTTGAAAGATCAAATCAAAGTTGCCATTGATGAGATAGGAACCCATACAATCGAAAATGTTCTGAAAAATTGAGTTTGAGGCAGAATGAGATACTGTGAAGCAAGCCGTGGAAGCCATTTGAATGACACTTACCAAACATAGCAACCGCGCACGACGAATAATAAAATAAAGAGAACAATCGAGAGTTAGTTAGTTACATGTATGTGAAGTTGGCCCAAATGTCAGCCCAAATAACCGCAGTGGCAACACGAAAACTATAATTTCTGTCACGTATGAACTGTCAGCCCAAAACAATCGTATATCACGACATGTTAATGATGTCAGCCCAACATTTTAGTGTTGTTTTGAAATTTATGTCGAATGCACTCAGCCCAAAATTCAAATTGGCAAACAGCCAAGAAGCAATTCTTATTATTTTCAATTAGTTCATGAAAATATTAATTTTACGAGCTGACAGTTCGTGATAGCAACTATAGTTTTTGTATTAAAATATTATTAGAATTATGAAAATAAATTTTTATCACTTTCATTTAAAGCATAATCATGTTTGAGTTAAATTTGTGTATTTTTTATTTTATTAATAGTATAATTTTATAAATTTAAAATACAATTGTATTATTTATATTTATTTCATTCAAATTCATATTTAATCTTTGAATTTATGTGATATTCAATGTTTTTTCAGTTTTCTGTCATGATAGTTATCAAAATAGATGACAGTATTGCCAGCGGCAAAAATATAATTTTTTGGGCCAGAATTTTGGGCCAACTTCACAAACGTGTTAGTTACATTCGTACCGCCGTTGCTTTGATGATGTTAGTCTCAATCTGAGGCGTTTTTATGAAATATGTTTCACAATAGTCCTTCAATCTGAACATTGAAAATAATTACCTAAATACCATATATTTCAAAATTCATTATAAAGGGTAAAAAACTATACAGTCTTCTAGGATTTACCACAAAATTCGTAGAGAAACGTGAAGTTTGTCGTCATATTTTTTTCAGAATTTTGACCATTTTTTCAAAAATTTCACAAGATTGTTGAAGAAACAACAATAATAAACATCTACATATTTTAATTCAAAATTATATTACGACCAACTCGTTTCAAGTACATACTCGCATTTTCCAAGTTATCATCGTTTTTTATTGGTCTTGGAATTATTTTGGACTTCAATTGATTTTCTTTTCTTTGGAAAATTGTGACCGTTTTTAACCTTTTCAATATTGGTTTTTGCCGCAACCAATTGTTTTGCTAAATCACGTATGAGTTTATATACACCGCGGTGTTTTTTCCTACTTCCTTCTGCGTTCTAGGATAATATTCTCCTTCATTCTCTGTGGGATTCCACTGCCCAAAAATCTGGATTATGTTTGGTTTGTATCTGCGTGTTTCCAATATAACTATTTTGGAACTGTTGCCTTATTTTCTTGTCGTCTTCACCACTAAATTGTTTTTCTAGCTCTTAATAATACGACCGTACTACTGCGGGAGGCACAAAAGCTAAACTTTTTTATCATTTTTATTTCAATCACACAGAACTTTGAATTTCGATATTTAGTCGCTAAGTTTTCTTTGTACACCTACCGCAATATGCTTTGACCGAAATGAAAGTAGGTTTTAGTGGTTGACACTTAGGCCAATTTTGGTTCAGTGTGATACCACGCATTCACGCCACATCATTCTGCACTCCATCAGAGGGTCTTAGTTGTGTTTATTAACATCACCGATTGTAATCGATGATGAAAATTCGATTTGCATCTAGCCTCTGATGGGATTTCGAACCCAGTACCGCCCGGTCCAAGTGCCGAAGTCCCGGTCCAAGTGCCGAAGCTTTAACAACTGCACCACTTGTCCGGTATGAAAAAAGGAAGCATCCGGAAAAAAGTTTGGTTGGAAATAAAATTGCTTTCTCAAAGTTGCAAATAATTCTCGTTGGTTTTAAAATTATTTCGTACTCTAATGCAATTTTGCGAACATTGAAGAAAATTTGACCATACACTTTTCTTGACTTTTTACTCATCAGAGAAAAAAGATTGAAACTTGTTCGAATGGAGAATAGCTCCCGCATTATTAATGGAACTGCATCAAACGTTCCATCCATAATCCCACAGCTCGATTCTCCAAGGCGTTTTAATGAAGATTTAGTTCTCAAAATTATATTTTTCTCTCCAATAAAATAATCCTCACAAAGTACAAATAATTCTCCTTCGAGATATTTGATTTTTTCAGAAATACTTATGGTTTGTAGATCATCTGGCTCATTTTTCTTATAGATTCCTCTATTTTTTGGACTTTTTTGTAGATAAATTGGCATGTGAAATGTATGTTGTACTGATTACTAAATTCCTTATCAATATAGAAGGTGGCAGATCTGTGGTTTTTGCGTCTTGTTCAATATGGAAAATTTGCTTTAGCAATACATTTTTACTCATTAATTATTGGGGCATGCGAATGTTCGGGTGTTGGTTTTATAATTTTATGTTTATTACCCACTAGCATTGCTCCCACACGTCCTTGGCAAATTTTTTTTTTCGTTGGGACACATAGGACATTTTGTTCTTATTTCCTCCAGCTAAGAATTACAAACGCGAATACATTTATTCGCAAAATGTACAAAGCACGTCGATTACAGAATCCGCGGGAGCAAATCGACTGCGGATTGAAAACTGCGTATAAAAAAATTTAAAAACAAACAGCTATACATCAAAATAGTCTGGAAAATATGTATTAATTTCCACACAAATCATTTTTTATGATTCCCCGCACAAACGCAATAAAATAGTTGCGGATCTAAAACAAATTTTACTTTACTAATTGTATCAAAATCCATGGGAATTTCTAAGATACTATGATTTAAAATTTTGTTTTATATTCTATAATCGACGTGATTTCATTTTACTGAGAATTTTGTTTTTCACACTACATATTCGTCACAATTCAATGATAACTTGATGTATCAATTCCGGAAAATATAATTCAGGGTAAAAACACTTTATTTACCACTATTGCATCCGATACTTAGTTCAATTCTAAAAATCATATTAAAAAATTAGGGGATTTTGTAATTAGCGATTTTTAGAATAATAGAAGATTTAGAAGCTATAAGAGTATATGAAATGATGGAGATTACATGCTTTCTAAATTTCAACAATTATTTAACGGGGGCACTATCTAAGCACTCACAACTCTATCGATCTTCTTGAACGGCCACTATTATAGTTTACAATTTTAGTAACCCGAAGAAATAAAATGCTCAGTTCTCGAGTCCTATATGATTCATACGTCATTCCTGGTTTGGTACCTTGCATTTTTATATTAGATACTACTAATCAGGAAGTAGACTCATAGTTGACTTTCACATCGTTGGTCTTGTGTTCGGTATCTGAAGAGCGATATAACGTAGTTGGTCATAGTCTTTCAGTACTATCATAAAATATGATTACATCCGGCACGTGTCATTAACTCATTAAACATCTTATTAATTTCCAATTAAATACCACAACCAAATTATGTTTTTTTAATGTATTGCAAAAATAATAAAAAGCTATTATAGTTTATTACGCCAATTACCTTATAAAGTACCACAAGAACTATAAACGTTCTCGTCCAAAACTAATTTTATTTCACACACCATTCAACTGAAGTAGTAAAGTTAAAGAGTAAAGAACTTCCTCTTTTTCTTATATTTGTTTATAGTGTTTTTTTTTTTTATTCTAGACGTTACTCTTAAAGCTTAGTGTTCTACACGGTGTTGTGTGCAAAAATTCGCGAATCATATTTTTTCCTTCAAATAATTCATTGAACTGGACGACGGCGGTGGTTAAACCTCACACTCTCCATAAATCTAAATAATGGATTATTTATTAGCTAAAATTAGATCATTTAGTGGTATTCGTATATTGCGCTGTAATTTTTTTTTGGAGTGTGGGTTAAAATAAAATTAATTCCAATAAAAGAATCATCGTACTTTTATTGGAAATTGACAATTGTGGAATTCAAAATAAATTCGATTAAAATGCAGTCAAATATTTTCTAATTCAATTAAATTTTGCAACCTTAACAATCATAAATATCGATATTGGATTTGGAATAAATGGCATATCATTGATTTTATAATTAAAATTAATTTCATTAATTAATTATCCAAGCAAAAATTTATAAAATCAGTTTGTGTACATTGTAAGTAAGAATCGACTAGAGGAATAGCGCCACAAGAACAACAACGACAACGAACTTATGCAAACGACTAGAAAGAATATTGGCAAATTAAAATTTTTTTGTTTTGTATCAATTAATTTAAATTTTTAAGTAATGCCTTTATAGAATAGGTAACTCGTACAAATACAATAATATTTATAATTAATTCTTATTTAATTGTACAAGCAAAGCGCAAATCGTAAGAAATTTAATTATTCTTAAGGTTAATGAATTTTTCGGTAATTTCAAGGTAGATTTGAATTTCGGTTTTATTACTTGTTTGAATTATGTGTGTAATGTATACACGGCTCATTATTCTATGGCGCTATTTGATGAATCACCCACGGAAAATTATATTGATTATTTAAGACAATGGGTATATCTTATACAAAGCGATACGCATTGTTTTTAAATGATGCATGTACCACACAGAAATTTGAAGGAGAATTGAAAGACTTCCCTAAAATGTATGGGGACGAAGTTGATAAAGATTCCCAGATTTGGTCTTTCACGGATTGGTCGGTAGGCGCAGAATGCGTTTGAGTAAAATATAGAATCGAATAGAAAGTAATTATTTAACTTAGTACGGCTTTGCTTATACCTATCGAGGCTTATCTTCTTACACAGCTCCTCTTATCTTTATATTTGGTAATTCAATGTTTTCCAACTGAATTTTATCTAGAAAAATGGTAGCGATCTGATATTACACTATTCTTGCTAAACATAATCGTATCTTTTACAAAATGATAACATCTTGCAAAAGTTTAAATTCTACTGAAGCAATCATTGGATAGAAATTAAATTATTGGCGAGAACAACACATTTTAGCCATATCCATGCACCAGTGCCTGGATGTGTATCCGTCCCTAACCATCGTGGAGGCATTCATGATCATAGACGACAATAATGCATCTAGTCTACTATCGTATTTTTTGATTGCATGACACGAACACAAAAGTTCGTGAAGGTGCAAATCACATTGTTGCTTACAAATACAGTTTTATCTGACGACCATGTAATATTTGCATTGTGGTTAGGCTAGATTGAAGCCTTCGTCTCTCATTTTGATATAGTACACATTCAAATAGTATGTGGTCAGGTGATTCTATACTTGGCCCGCAGGGGTAGAGTTCATTTTCCTTAATTCTAAATCTAACTAGGTAGTTGTTGAAGTTATCGTGTCACGTAATGCATTGTGATCGGCAGTTATTTAGTGAGATTCTCGTGTCTAGCCGTTCCCTGATGTTTGGAAAGAACTCATACGTGTATCATCCTTTCGTAGATATCCCATCTTTGTTACCACAAATTAATACATTCTTGTTTCGTTCTCCTGATACGAAATTTCTTATCCATTGTTTCCTCAGTTTCTATGAGGATGTTGCTTATAGTTGCACTCTGTTTTAATTTGATATCTATTGGCTGATGCCACATGGTTTTTTGATTATTTTTTCAAGGCCAACTAGTCGTAATAGATAATGTATATGTATGTGTCTTTTATTTTGTTTTGTACTGCTCTCTTGAAAATAAAGTTTAAACTAAAAGGAGCCAAAAATGTCCTTCAAATATTTTTTATTCATTTATGTTTGCGTTAGAGTGGTTCCACCGAAAATTTGTTTAAGTCGCAATTAAAACCCGTATCATAGGTAAACGAGGAAAGAAACGAAGAAAAGTACGGTTTCTGTGATACCCTGCGGGGCATCAGTGATTGGCATAATACCTGCAATCACATTTAGTGCAAGCTTGGGGGTAGTACTATGACAACCCGTTATCTTCAGCAGAGCATGTCTTTGTGCACCTTCCAAAGTTCTTATGCGGTGTACATTTAACTTGTCCACCCAACTAGCGTACGCATACGTTAGTAATTACTTCCTTAAATAACATTAACAGCGTACGGTTTTTAAGTCCCCAATCCTCGTGCGAAATTCTTGCAATTGTATATATGACTTTTTTGGCCTTTTCAGCGATAGTTTTGACGTGACTTGTAATACCAAGACGCTCATTGGGCGACTTTAAATTGGTTATACGAGTTTCCAATTAAGTTTTTGTTTTGCGTACTTCACTGTCTTTGATGTTCTTTTGGAAGAAAGTTATTTTGTCAGCTTTTGCTTGCTAAATACGTAAGTAACTTATCCATATCTTCATTTGTTTAACGTTTTAACGAGAACTATACGGTTGTAGGTTTCTGCTTTATTTTTATTTAAAACGGTCTTATTTACACATAACAAGTCTGCTGTCTAAACAGTTGATATGAAATTGGTCAAAATGTAACGTGTGTAATTAATCTGCAGTGCATCGGTATCGGGTTTCTGCAAATATTTCAGATTGGTTATTCTGCATGTTTTATTCTCATCAAGTGTTGTTGACCCTGTTTACCTTATCTCAACAAAAACCCTAAGTGTTTTAAAGGCGTCTGCTATTGCTTTAGCAGCAGACCACCACCGGATGAAAAACAAACACGAACAAATAACATTACGGAAAGCAATTAAAAACAAAAGAACAGAACTAATTTGGAAATTTGAAATCAAAGTTTGCTTTGTAATGAAGTATAAGTGGTAGCATAGTTTCAGGGGAAAGTATAAACAAAAATGATTCATTAATATTTGATCAGTTATCAAGTTCTGTTTGATATAATTTTGAATTCATGTTCGTGAAAATAATGAGGTAGTTCAATAATAATATACAAATTTACCTTACGATAAGATGAATCATTTTTTAATACTCAAAATCTCTTACCTGATCACACCGCAACCAAAACAAAATCACATGTGGATAACGAAGCGGACCACCTAAATCACATCCACCCGGAATATTCCGCTGCTCGTCTAAAATTTCCGACATTGTTTTCCCGTTTTGTATTAAAACTTCCAAAGCTCTGGAAATAAATAAAACAAAAATAAAATTTAAATTATATATTGTAGTTTTCATGATTCTTGAACCTTAAAATTGACCGGAAGTGGCCGCAAAATTTGATAAAAAAAAACAAACTGCATAATAGAATATTGCTACTACATTTTTTTCCACACAGAACGCCAACAACAAAAAAAAGAAAACACAAGAAAATTATTACCATAAGCGGAAGTTATTTTCTCCTGGTAATAAAGAAAATTTTAATTTTCATATACTCGGTATAATAAAATTTCCGTTTTTCGTTTGTTTTTCCTTGTTTTGGTAAGTAATAATAAAATTTGTGTAATAACTGAGAATCAGCACACGTCATAATATTATAGGATACCAAAAGGTTCAACAATATATATTGTTATTATATTGACAATATGGTCGGGATCTTTTAGCTCCATATACACATGCAATCATGTTTGAATATATAATTTTTAGATTCCTAGGGCTGGGAAAATGGTCAATTATCGATTGTAATCTCGATTTTTGGTTGTTTGTATTTTGTTTTATGGAAATTCTGCCGTAATGATATGGTAATTGAATGGCTTGGCTGGCAACAAAATTAAAATAAACTAAAAAAAATGTTGTTGACTTTTTTTTTTTTAGTAGCGTATCGTAAAATTGTAATTTGTTATGTTACACACAAACACACACACAAAACATCTAGATACAAAATACCTTATATTTTAAGACATGGTTGTTATTATTGCTGTTTTGTAACCAATTAACAAGGTAATCAAAACATAACAACAACCGGGGATTTTTTTTTATGTAGTCAAGAGTCTAGATAACTTTTGCGATTCCCTCCAATATTATGGGTATTATAAAATTTAGTATAGCAGACAGGGTGAATGGATTTTTAATTACTGCGATGGTATTCGAAATTTACATTATTTTTTGCTTTGCTGTACATTCAGACTATTTTCAATGTTTACGAATGGGTTATGGGAAAAATTTGGGATCGTTTTCATTTCCCGGGTGAATATTTTTTTTTATTACGGTTCACCACTTTAATATCGATAACTTTACAATTATAAAGCAAATCTGCTAAATGGTACAATGATGATGGAGGTTTTTAATGGTTTAAAACAATATTAGATTAGTTTTACAAGGTCATAACGAGATAACGCAATAGCATAAAAATAACTGTTATCAACCAAAATTGAATATTGGTTGGGATTTTGGAACCATCTAGTAGAGTCGATGGATTAAATTATAGTGAAATTCGCTTACATCGGAGTGTGTTTAATTGGATGATCCTGTTCGAAAGCTGAGTAAAAGGAGGGATGTGAGAGAAGTGTAAACCCAAGTTCAACAATTTAAATATACCTTTGATTTATTTGTCTTGCTGATATAATCCAAAGCAAGAATATTTCATGCACCTTATCTACTGTGCAGTCAATGGGCGCTTTCAGGTATCATATCATGGTTAGTAAAATCACCGCCAATTTGATTTAAAAATTTCATAGTGCTAAACATTTTCATAGCGCTGGCCGCAATTTTAGGGTATCCGGACAGTTCCGATAAAAACAATTCACAGAAAAAAATTTATAGAAAAACAATTCACAGAAAAACAATTCGCAGAAAATGCATAATACACAATTCATAGAAAAGCAATTCTCAGAAAAGTAATTCCCATAACAATCCGAATGTAGGTCAATAAAGTATGGCATATTTATCACAAAAAAACAATTTTCATAAAAATACTACACAGATAAATTAAATATTAAAATAAAAACCATGAGTTTAATGAACCTAGTAACTTATGTCTTGTATGTAAATGTAGTTCATAATTATTCGCGACAAAGAATACAAAGGCAAATGTTATTGGCTTTGTAATAATTTTAAAGAACAAACAATTGCAAAGCTAGAATTCATACAAATAAAATAAATGGAGAAATCATAAAAGTTATTGGTCATCATAACCATGCTGCAAACGCAAATAATGTTGGTGTAAAAAGATGTATGGCATATTTAAAGGAAAAAGCAGAAACGACTAACGATTCCACTCAATTAGTAAGCTTATTGTTCAGCTACAATAACGAACGCAGTTAAACCGAATTTGCCGTCTGTACCTTCCATGAAAAGAAGCGTTCGAAGGGTCAGACAATAATATAATTTCTAAAGCAGTCAATGAATTGCTAGACTATTTCGAAGACAATTATGTGGGTAGATTAGATCTTCGTATTAAAAACACATCCGGTATGCGAGATCCGAGGTATGCGATCAAAGCATAGAATGTTTATGAAGCGATACAAGGATTTCCGCGAACAAACAATAATGTCGAGGGACATTATTGTTGAAACCAAAAAATTGGTTGGCTCAGAGCATCCTTCAATGTGGTGTTTTTTGGAAAAGTTGCAATTGGAACAATCAAAAAATGAGTTAAAATTACAACAAATTTTTGCTGGAATGCCTATGCCACCAAAAAAGAAAAAATATCGTGATTATGATCAAAGATTACACGAAATTGTATCCTCATATTTAACAATGGAAATAATTGAATTTTTAAGTGCTGTTGCGCATAATATAATAATTTAAAATAATGCAAATTATGAATTATTTTTTTGTTATTTATAATTGTTACTAATAATTAAAAATATTGAATAAATATAATGGAGGTCTATTTCTTTTATATTCCAATATTTTATTATCTTATGTATGTAAACACAATTCACAGAAACGGAGTTTACGTAAAAAATATTTTCTTAAAAGTCGCGGCGACTTTCAAGAAATTATTTGTTACGTAAACTCCGTTTCTGTGAATTGTGCTTCTGTTAATTGCGCTTCTGTGAATTGTTTTTCTGTGAATTGTTTTCTGTGAATTGTTTTTCTGTAAACTAATGTTACTAGGTACATTCCGATTTTAGTCAATATGTTCCCAATTGTTGGGTGCCCTGAAAGCGCCCAATAATAAACAAATATTCAATTTCTCACGGTTTCTGAAATTCCCCTCATTAAATTGAACACACACTTATGGAATGCTTTGGATCGAGAAACAAATCTAAGTTGCGAAAATACCAGAAGGCGATCGTTTAGTATAAGTATGAAATCCTGTAATGAAGTTCAGATCACGTGCAGGTAGCTACAAAAAACCAAAGAAACACGAACAATAACAGTAATTGTCTCTTTTGTCTCAGAAACTTTTAATTCCAGAATAAACGTGTACGCTGTACACACGTAGTTTCAAACAAAATGTGGTGGATAATCGGTATTAAATGCGTTGAGGATAATCGGTATTAAATTATACTTGATATCATTCAGTCTCTGGCTAAGAAGCACGATAACATTTGCATACAAGAATTTGGCCTGACTTATTGAATATGCCGCGCGAAGATTCAATACTTTTTCTCAACACGCGTTCACGAGCGTCAGATTAAATAAACAGCACAGCCGCAAGCGCTTCTCCCTGTTGCACACCTGCTGTTATCTCGAAGGGATCAGACACATTCCCTTTCCCTAGAATTCCACACAGGGAGCAAGATGTTTCGACGGATTATCAAAAGAAATACTGCACAAGCAACATTTAATGGAATAATAGTTCTTTACCCGCGGAGTTATATAGTCGTCTGCATGTCTCTTGAAAACTTTACCATTTTCAGCAAGTACGAGACAACAGCTACTCTCGAGTATTTTGCTTTAATAAGCTGTTCAAATTTACTACTTGTAAAATTTACTTCTTACCCGAGTTTGTATATTTCGTGCTTCAGCATTCTTTGATTGATATGTATGATCTTTGTTTTTTTGCGGCAGCAAAGTTTCCCCTCGCAAGTGAAGAACTTCTTTCAAACATACATAATCTGAAATGTTTTGTATTTACTTTATTACTGTTATTTTGGAAATCTGAGATCATGTTGTAAAAAGGATTTTTAAAAGAAATAGTAAATTCCTACTAAATTATCTGCTTGTCCCGTTGGAATTGTACGTGTTATGTTATTATTTTTGTAAAATCTAAGAAATTTGCAGAATAATCCAAATTTTTGTAAATAATCTAATTTTTCCCGTTGTTATACTTTTCATTCGACCTATCTCTAACCACTTTGAATAAGCATTAATTAAAATCAAATGATTGTATCCGTTAATTGCACAACACAAAAATCTAAGTGATCTCGCTCCATGGCTCGCACAGACGATGGCCACGAAGTTGGCCCAAGTCTCGGAAGATTTTAGTTAATGCAAAATCTCCAACATACTGAAAATCGATATACAGTGGTTGGCGTTTATACGCATCATATTTTTTCAATATATCCGAAAAATAAACTAAAATGTAACATTTTATTTATTTCGAAAAACTATTTTTGTTTAATTTAAAAATTTAAAAAAAAATATTAATGATTTAAATTAAAGAAATCTTATACGTTCGTTTATGCACATTTGCATATTTTCACCGAAAAATTGTAAAGCGTATTAAGGAATGAAATATTAAAATTTTATCCCATCTCCCTTTTTCTTAATAACTTTAAAAATTCCTTCATTTCATTCCAGCATTGCTTGATACACTGCTTCAGATCATTTATACTGACGAAAGTTTATTTACATTTGCATACACCTTTGCAGCCAGTATGTCCAAAGATTCTCAATGGGATTGCAGTCTGGGCTACATGCTGGCCACTCTAGTATTAGAATATTTCTGCACTCAAACCAATCCTTAGATGCCTGTGAAACGTGGATCGTGGTTAAAATACGAACCTACTATCAATATGATCATCAATAAATGTAATCAAAAACATCTTCCAGCAGCTCATAATATTTTGTTGAATTCATTCTGGTAGTTATCCAGCAAGTGGGTGTTTTAAAATTTCCTGAGAACACTCCCCAAACCATTACAGGCTCACCACCAAAATTTCTTTTTGACCGAACAACAGAAAAAATCACTTGGCCACATTTTTTTGTCCAATGCATATGCTGCTGGACAAACTTCAAACGGCGTTCCATATGTGTGGTTGTTAGACGAGGTTTCGATTTAGGTTTGATTCATTTAATGGTTTTTGTTGTACTCAGAACCCCAGAAGCTTTGCAATTATTTGGCTACAAAATAGTTTGTGTATGGTCGCTTCTTGCTCAATTTGCCACTTTTGCCGTGTAGTGAGTTTTGAGTTTCCTAGTGTAGGCTTTTTGGTACCATAAGTTTTTGGATTTATTAAGTAATTTCTGATCAATCCCTCAGATCTTTTGATTTCTTTGGCAACGAGGCAATTAGAGTAGCCTTATTTCTTCAATATTTGAATATGCGCTATTTCTTCATTATTCAAAAGTTTTCCCTTACCCGTCTCTGCAAAAGCGTCTTATGTTATATGTATTTAATTTATGTAAGTAAAGTAAAAACTCTCAGTAAAAAACTTACTGAGAGATTGCAAAAATTATATATTATCAAAACAAATGAATTTATATGAAAAATATTTTTCTTTGCAACTGTGTATAAAGGTATGCAACACCAAAAATCGACACTCTCTCTAAATAAACAAAATGTATCCTGTTACTTCTCTCACTACTACAACATTTGAATGTATGTATCATAAGTCTGCATAGTTCCACCGTTCCATACTTTGATTCTTTCGTCGTGATTCTTTCTTCGTTTCTTTCCCCTTCACCAACAAACTAATTTTTTGGCGGGGAAATCTTTGATGGTTTTTCAGCAACATTTTTTTTTTTTTGATTCAACTGATCTCGCACTACTACAAAGATAAATATTTCAAGTACACCTTGTTTATTTGTCGTTTTTGGGTTAATTTTAGGTTAATTTCTGTTTCGAGAGGAAAAATATTATTTTTCAAACAAAGAAGCAGTTTTCGCAGCAAATAATAAACTTTTATTGCAATACGAATAAATCAAAAAATATAATTTTACACACATACACCAAGAAAGAATTGCGCAAAGAAACGCGAAAAGAAACGCGCAAAGAATCAACTGATCTTTTGAAATAATAGAATCATGACGAAAGAATCAAAGTGTTGAGTGGTGGATTGAAATGAAAAAATTTGACTTTCAAGAGAAATAATACAGTGCGTTTAAATGAACGCCAACCACTGTATTTTGTTGCGTAAAAAACTGATTTATTTTAGTTATTAAATAAATATCAGTGAGTGAATATTAAAGTAAATAATTTTTTTAGCTTTTGCTGTGACTTGTGAATATTTAAATTAAATTTACAATTTATTTAAAATTGATTCTGCAGTATTAAATGTTAATAATTTTATTATTATATTGATTTAATAGAAAAAACTTTCAAAGGTATAAAAAATGGGCAGAAAGTACGAGTTCGTAACTGGCCATTCTTAACACAATCGCAGCGGTTGTTATTCTACATAGAGAGAGGCTTTCGCATGCTAAAATTGACCGAAAACTTGAAATTCCGTGAAACTTCTACTGTGCAATACAGACTGAAGTGATTTAAAGAAACAAACTCGGGTCACCACTGGAAATCAGGATGAATATGTAGGAATGGTATCCAAGCATAATAGTAAGGCAACGGCACCTCAAATATTAGCGCAAGTGAACAACGCTCGGAAAAATAAATTGTCGTTGACTATGATAAAAAGGCGAATAACATATCAAGGGTTAAATGGCAGAATTGCTGTTAAAAAGAACTTCTTTCGATTACAAACCGTAAAAGAAGACCTAATTGGGCAAAGTTCCACCAGAATTGTTAAATTTCACAGTGAAGAAAAGGCCTATGGTCAGACGAATCGAAATTCGAAATTTTTGAATCGAAACGGAGAGTTTACGGTCGGCGTCGTCCCAGTGAAAATGGTAATTAATTAAATTAATTAAAATTAATAATTTATTTTAATTAATTTAAAACTGTATAAAAAATTGTTTTAGTTATAAAAACCATATCGACCGAATACTTTTGGCCTGTAGTGTAGGTCTGATAACCTGTTTTGTAAATAGGTTCATTTATCCTCAAAAGTTTCACTTTCCTCGTTATCTATACATAATCTCGAAAACCCATGCATATAACTGTCTCTGGTTTTAATTTATTCAATGTTATAGTAAAAATTCAACAAATACAATGCCCAGCGCGACTAGCAGGCATACTGGGTTTTCCTTTCTTTTTTACAAAAATTGCCGACCAATCAAATATTTTTCAAACTTCATTACCCTGCGTTCCTAACGTGAAGATCGCCTCATTTACATCACCCGATTAATCAAATCACCAATTATTAAATTTTCGGGAGGGCTCAGGTTATTTTTAATTGATGTTTCTGTCTTAGATAACATTAATAAGTTAACGCGCGTTTATACAAGTTACAAATAATATTGATACCACATCAATATATGAATACCTATAATAATTAACAGTTCGTCTGATCATGTACGTAACTACCTTGCTCCACATACCTTAATATATTTCGGAATCCCCCCCGCTCATTATAGCGATAAAACATTTTGTCGTAAATTCCTCACATCCATATACAATTTTAATTCATTTTTAATTATATGCCCAACACATCATAAAACCATGTATCACAATCACACTAATTAAAGTGCAAAAAATAATGTTTTAAATTAATAATGACTGTACGAGTATTTGTCCCAACAACAATAATAATAACATTTTAAAATTGATAATCGACATGGCAAAATAAATTATCGTCATCATCGTATACTGCAAAAAAAAAAAATGTTGATGGCGGGAAAATTATCTATTCGGATAACAAAAAAGTAAAAAAAAAATTAGGTCAATTGAATTTAAATTGAAATCGACAACCGCTTTTTTACGAGCTTTTTATTTATATATAGTCGCGTATATTGTGCAGACCAGACATCATCCACTCGTAAATATCCAAAAATAAAATTTACCAATGTCATATCAACATTGGCACCGCACAAAAAAAAAATCTTTACTCGTCAATTCATCTCACCATCATATACAAATGTCAATAAAGCAGCCAACGTACACAAGATATGGACTCAATACGCGGCCAAATTGATTTTTATATTTTTTTCGGGGGAAAATTCACATATTTTCATTCAACATGTTACACACATACAAACAAATAATTTATTTTAAACAATACAATCGGAGCTTAATAAGTCATTGACCCCGATTTATTGTTATGATTTTTCAATTTTTCATTTATTTTGGTTTCTGGTCGATTTGTGTATAAATGTTTGAAAAATTGGGAAAATATTTTAGCTTGAAAATGTTCGACACAAATTGGTTTTTAGTGTTGGCAGGTTATGACATTAAACGAAACAAAAAAATAATATTATTTGCGACCAAATGGATTATAATTTTGGCCTATTTTACATAAATATAAATCGTTTGCAATTAGTTGATCTGGGAATTTCAATTTCTAATTTTGGGATCCGGATTTTGCCGTAATCTCTCGTACATGCAATTTCTATTCATATACTATCAAATACAATAATTTCGAGGTTATATAACATTGGTTTAACATGTTTAGCGGACTATTATAATTCGCTAGATTAAAATGTTGACTTTTTACATATACATAGTCGTGTACATGGGAATGAGCATAATGGATTTATTGGTTATTAAAACTCCACCACTATTTTATTATTACAAAGTATTTATTACTTAAAACCTATTTATAGTTTTTTAAGGCGTATGTGCGATTGTTAGCGACAATTCACTTTTATTTTTACTTTATTACGCGACTGTGTCTCATTGCCTTCTAAAACGCAACTGTAATGAATTGTTAATTTTTCTTCCTAATTTCAATCTACTCGTTGGTGGATATATAATCGATAAATGTCGATATTCGAGAATGTAGGTGGCGAAATAATTCTATTAAGCAGAATTAGTGCATACATATTTTCACTGCGAAGAATGCCAATATAAGTGATAAGTATATTTTATATTTTGGCCGCTACATCACTCCCCTTCTGGTACAAAAATCGTGGCATTTTAAATAGAACGTAAAACTTTTACGAACACCACGATTTCCGGCTCTCTCTCTCTTTGGCACTATATCCCATCAAGGGATTTGGCCGCCTCAAATGAGGTTTCATAATCATATTTTCATTTCGGATAATGAGTGATTAATTCATTGATCCTAAACCAGCCGTGAAATTTTTTCACCACCGGGGATCGAACCCGGGACATCCGGTCGCTGGAGCACTTTGACACCGAGGCGGCGATTTCCGACTGGGTTTACCACAATTGTAGTTGATTTTCCGTCGACATCGATAACAAAGAATTTGCACAATTTGCGAGTCATTGGATATGGTCCAGAATAGGGAACGTTCAGAGAACCTCTGACCCTTATTCACGCATACTAATACGTGTGAACAGATTTCTAGATTTTTGAAATGTACGTTGCCTGTTCGTAGGAAGTAAGGCACTCATGGTAATACGAAGCTGCTTCACGTAGTCCGAAGTATCTTTTTTTGGGTTCAAATTTTGGTTGTTGGTGAAAAATTAATTGGGAATTATTGTGAGTGAGGTTTGAATAGGATGCATTACATTTGTTACCGGCTGGCTACTGCCAACCTGCAGATTTCACTTAAGCGCATGCAGAAGCCTCCACGGTGATATTTTGCCGGCTACGTTCTCAGAGAGAAGTGCTAGGGGCGTGGGGTTTGAGGCATGCATGGCTCCTGGCCTACACCGTGATAATACAGATATTTATAAAAATGGGGAACGCAAATAAATAATAATACCCGAATGTTCCGCCGAAATTCGTCGGCCGGAACCTGAGGAACGAACAACGAACTAATCATAAGAGAGAGAAAGAGGTGCCCTGGTGCGCGCATCCATTCGAATCCAAAGAGGGTTAAACCCTGGTTACGAAATTGGATGCGGGCACCAAGGGACCGCAATCAACCCTACTCCGACACAGAGGGAGTCTCCGCTCCCATCACACCATATCCGACAAAAAATTTAATAATTCATTTTATTTTTTTAAAAAAAAAACAAAGACAAACGAAGAGACAACTTCCCTCTGAACCCGCACCACGAAAAGAGAGAACGAGAGAGAAAAAGAGACCAATGTGCATCGAGCGCGCACCCGCTGTGCGGCGCTCGATTACAAAATTTAAATTTTAAATTTAAAATAAAATTTAAATATATATATATAAATAATATCAAAAAAAAATTTAAGAAAATTAAAAAAATATAGGAAAAAATTAATGTAAAGCAAATTAGAAACAAAAATCGTAACCTACACTATATATGATATATAAAAAATCACCGTTGCGGCCTTGGTGACGTTACCGTGTTTCCGCGATACCAAAAATACGAGGTGCCGGTTGGCCACCCGTACCGTTGCGACCTTGTGCGGTCAGGCGTTGCGGGGCCTTTCCCCGATACCAAATACCAAAAACAATAGCCAGTTGGCTACCGAAAACTGAATCCAACTTGGCGACACGTCTGCCGTTATAATATTTTATAAATCCCGAAAATGTGCGACGAGCCTCAACTGGCCGCCCGTAAATTGAATCCAACGTGGCGACTCGTCCGCCGTTATAATATTTTATAAATCCCGAAAATGTGCAACGAGCCTCAACTGGCCGCCCGTAAATTGAATCCACCGTGGCGACACGTCCGCCGTTATAATATTTTATAAATCCCGAAAATGTGCGACGAGCCTCAACTGGCCGCCTGCAGAAATTTGCAGCACTCGTGGAATATGCGTCACCCGTTGAACAGTTAAAAAAAATATGCGGTACCCGATCCACTTTATGGGGCCCGTTATACTGGCCTCAACTGGCCACCCGTTAATAATGTGGTACACGTTAATTAATGTTGGACCCGTAGGAAATTAAAATGCGACCTCCGTCGATAAGACGCCACCATAAAAATTAGGCCACTCACAAAAGCACAACCACATCCAAATGTTTGGTTTTATGATTTTTGTTTGTTGTAGAATACACTTTTCCCAACTCTTTTATACGCCATCAAGAAATTAGTAAACATTGATTTTTTTATGACCGGATTAGTTACAAAAAAAACTGAACTTAATTCACCAAAAAAATAATTTTTATTTTTCCTTTTTTTTTATTTTAAATTTTAGCAAATACAAAATGCATAAAATTCCAAAAAATGATCGCGACCTTTTTTTTCCTTTACATTCAAAACTAAACTGCATATGTTTTTTAATGAAAATCAAAAACTGAACTCTCTATGTCAAAAACCAAAACTCGAATCCATCAACAAAAAAAATTCTCGCACCGCACAAACGACGCGCAAAACATTCCAGAAGAATGTCTTTCTTCTTTGTTTCTCGTTTACATCAATTCGCATTGATGTAAACGATAGGCATATAAGAAAAACATTCTTATGGAATGTTTTGCTGTGCTGTACACACGCTCGATACACATTATCCTCTCTTTCTCCCATTTTCGTTCAATACCAACCGAACAAACAAAAACATACAAGAATCCATCTACCATGGACCGCGTTCAGACATCCAAAAACACGGACGCAAGAAACCGGGCGTAAAATAGAAACACGAAAATCTAAAAATGGGGAGGTCATGCGTAAAACGAGTATTAGGTCTTGTTCATCGATATAAGAATATAAAAGGATAGATTATGGTGTAAATTTTTTTCGGCTTGCAAATCTGTCAAAGTGTAGGGGAAGCGTTGGATGCGTTATAGGGGAGCAAAAGACGTAGACAAAAAACTTAAAAAGGAAGGATTGTTTATTTCACGATCATTAAACTAATAATTAATTAAACATTTATCTTAAAACTTATAAATTACATAATATAATATTGTTTTAATAAAGCTATATACATAGATAAAATTAAACTTAAATATTTTTAAATATAGCGATTCGAGTAAGGTGGTTTCTAACTGAAATTAGATGTTTTGTTTTGGATGACATATAAAAATACCTAACATTCGAATATTTAATTAACATTTTTAATTAAATTTATTGAAAGAAAAATTAATTGAATTTTATTAGTATGAACAAAAAATACGTTAATATGAAAATTGAATAATTTTGATCAGTTTTTGGTTAAGAGCTTTTATAAATAAATGTATCCTATTTATTAAAATTATTATTAATTTTGGTATCTCAGAAAAAAAGAAAGTTAAAATTGGATCTGTCACGAAAAGCATTAAAAGATTTTTTTTTTTCAATTTTGATTAATTTCTCAATAGGAAATTGACCCTTTAAATTAATTAAATAATACGACGCTTATGGATAAAACCATGCGTCGCAATGTCAAAAAATAAAAAATAAAAAAATTTCCAATAAGTATTAAATATGGAAATGTATGATTTTTAAAACTTAAGATTTCTAAACAATTTCCATTTAACACTAAATATTTTCAATTAAACTAATTAAAATAAACTATAAGTGTTGGTTATAAACACGAAAAACACAATTTATTATGAAATAAATATAACTTTTGCGACACTAAAAAATTACGATTTTTTTTTTTGGCACCATCTTTTTGAGTATGACGGGGTATTAAATAGATCAAAATTTTATTAAAAATTAATATTCCACATAAAAATACTTATACTTTTTATATACAAATTGTTTACTTAACATTTTAAGATATAATTACGGTTAAATTAATTCACAAATAGGCTCAAAATACGAAAATTGATTACCTATTAAAACTTAGAGCACTCAATTTTTTTGAGTCGTGATTTTTACACGTAGGAACAATGCACTTCATTTTTATGAATTATAATCACTTGATTTAATTTTAAATAATTTTTTTAATAATCTATTTTAAATTATACACGCACTAAAACAGTATTATTTACAAGAACACTTTGATTGTTTATGATTTCAAAACTATAAACTCTTTTGACAATGCCGCAGAGGTAAAGCGATAACATGGCGACAAAAAAAAAGAAAAAAATGCGAGAAAAGGAGAATATGAATTCTAAATATTTTGTTTAAGTGAGAGTGAACCAAATATATAATTTCAACGCATTTCAACTGACAGAAGTGTGAGCCGAAATTTTATTTTAGATTTGTACGGAAAATTTTTGGGTTCATACGGCGTGGTCTTGTTACAGACAACACAGTCGTAACACATTGCGCTGTTAATGCGGCTTTTAGTTGTCCGTGGAACTGTTCGACAAGATCATTTGCTTCCCAATTGCATTCCGCCCGAGTACGATGGGAACCGAGATGCTTCGTGAGCCCGGTGAACAATGTTGATCCAAATTATGTTCCTTGTCCTATCGTGATAAAGAGAGGGACCCCATATCTATAATTAGAGACATTGTAGAAGATCTTTCGGTTTATGCTGATATGTGATAAGCCATTAAGACTATATCGAAGGGTCGATTTTTGCCTGTAGAAGACTCACACCAAATGTCCTGCTTGTCTGGTAAGTCGAGACGTGGCAGATTTACGCTTGATTTCGGAGTGCGTCCTGAAATCAATGTATGCAACTCGCCGTCGCGTTGTTGCTGTACAAGTTATTCCTTCATGTGAGAAGAGTCTCACCGCAGAGCAAGCAAAACAGTCGCTCACCACATTGTCTTATTGGACTATATAATCTAGATGTCTTAAGTACCTTTGATTATGTGAGGGGGGAATGGTCGGAAAATGTAGAGAAATTTCGACCGGAGGAGAGAGCTCCTCAGAAAGGGTCATGAATGGTTGCAAATATGTTTTGTTGCGTTGCTGAAGTCGGTAGAGCTTTTCGAAAGAATCAGTGCAATCTTGGCCCACTTGGAAGAGAAGTATCTTCTGGTTTTGCCTTTCTTATAAGGCGATAAAATTTCAGCTAAACGTGGTATAAAGAAGTGATCCACCTTGGATCACTTCTTTATACCACGTTTAGCTGAAATGTTATCGCAATCTTGGAGCATGGCGTGTTGTGTTCCATCTTGGGGCAACTCGAAATGAGAATATCGTCGATATGAGAGTAGACGAAGTACCTCTACTAGTGACTTTCATTCAACAAGAGCGAAAACATCAAAGAACTTAAATTATGTCTATAAACAATTTAAAAGCGTGCAAAGAGACTTCCTTAACTGTGCCACTTTCCACTCTTCGCAACTTCCATTTGCTAAAATAATATATCCGTCAACTCGATTGATTATTTGAATAAAACAAATTTTGAAATGTTTACCGCAGAAGAACCATTTCAAATTTTACAAATATAAATAATTCAACCACCCACCACCAATCGATTGTGTCGGCATCAAATATAAAAAATTATTCAAACACAACATACTCTCGAATTTTTATATTTATGTTTCATAATAACAAAACGGATCTTTGATCGCTGCTTGGTTTAGTATAGTATATGATATATAGACAACAATCAAACAGCAGAATTTAGATCAACATTCAATATTTTTATATTTCTACAAAGAATGAAAAATATGGACATCACTCATACATCAGATAAAAAAAAAATCTGATATATGTATGATAGATTGATTGTGTCAATCATATGATCATATAAGCAACATATACCTATAAATTTCATCCAATTACTTTATTCATCTCGTCTGCGAGAGTAAGTACATTGCAGATTGAGGTCTTTTCGAAAGTATTTCAAATTCATTTTTAACTCGGGTTTACTTCTACGTCTGTATGTACAACAGCCGGCGGTACTGATTGATTTTCAATCAAAATAGAGACATTGATTAGCGCAATAAATACGTGGTGCAAATGTGTTGGTGTGCCGATCAGTATGCGCGATTACAATTCAATTTTCCGTTGCATTCTTTGACATTTTCTTTTTGCGGTGATCTTCTTACAAGGTGCACATTTAACATCGTTTTGTGCTCTCGCTCCGGAGACAACTAAATTTGCATTTCAAATGATCGGCGCATAGCTATATAAAGATATCAGGAAGTTATGGATTTTTATGGTTAGAACAACTTATCTATATAAATACAGTTATAGTGTTTTAGAAAATTTATGTTTCGTATCTTCACTTCTATCACACCTATCGAAAAATTTTCTTTTGCGCTTTCCACTTATTGAAGAAATGCACCCACGCGCGCACATTCCTCTGTATAACGTCTATTTTGTGACATTCCTTTGGTATTTTAGCATTTTCTTGTTAATTTTTATTTTTTTTAACTTTTTTAATTTTATATCGTGAAGATGGTTTTCTTGGAAATATGAAACACGGGAAATGATTATGTGTGGTGATGCAATTAACATATTTTATAAGCGATGATTTGTTCCTGGGATTTTTTTCACTAACTTGGGTTCGTATTTGTTCGGTCTAATTTTATATTATCTAAACTAATTTGTTTTAGTTGAAGCTACTTTTTATTTCAGTATTGACTTACTTCACTTGGTCTTAAAATTTAACTCGTACAAATCAAAATTATGATATCGCACCGCCAATCCGCACTATCAATTTTTTCAGCCGCAATCAATATGGGTCAGTCAAAACCAGTAAAAATCATCCAAATCCATTAGAAATTCTCATAATGTGGTTTTCACTGTTGTAGAACAGAAAAAATTTCAATCTGGAAGCCATAACATTGTCAGTTTGATTTATACAAAGCCAGCCAAAACCATGCCAGCCGAAACCAAGCCAAGCTTGGTGCTAGTACCACAATGATTTCTGCATCATTGTGGGCTATCTAAATATTCAGCCGGAATATATATTAAGCCAGCTGGAACCATTTTAGGCCTGCGTAATAAGCCTTTGCGCTTTACGGTTGTGTGAAAGCTTTCTACCGAAATTATAAACATGTCAGTCGGAACCATAACCTAGTCAGCCGAACCATGAGGTTAGCCGTAATCATGCCATATGGAACCAAACCAAGTATAACACAGGTTCCACACGCTGGCCTCGTCATTAACCATTTCGCGGACAGACGTCTCCTAGTTAGAAGTTTCTTATTTTAACTGGGACACGTCGGTTATAGCCGACGTTTCCAATAGGACAATTACAATTTATTAGTGGGACACGTAAATTAAATATTAGTTTAAAAAACTTTCTTGGAAATCATGAGTCATAACAGGTTGTAATAATAAAATAATTAGACAAATATTTTTGTATTTTAAATCAATTAAAAAAAATCAGCTCAATAATTCAATCTTTAAAAAATAAATTATTTTGTTTAATTCTAAATCCATTTCATCTTAAAAATTTCAATACAAAATCAAAAAAAAATCACAATAATTCATTATTATAACAAAACTAAAATTTAATGATTCTATAATCACAGAACGGTGAGCAATAGTAAATAGTCTTAAAATAAATGTATTTGCTAATTTGATTGTGGTTTCTGGGGCCAACCACCAAAATATTTCCCTGCACAAAGCCCCGGTTTGTCGTCACAAACGTCCCTTAAGCTAGCAGAACCCATATGGCAGAACATGACAAGATAGTATGGATAAGTATAGGCTAATTATGGGCTAATTAAATGCTCTATTAAAAAATTTTGGGCTCCATCCCTTCCAACTAAAACGCGGGTTCTGCTAGCTTAAGAAAAAGTTAGCAAAACCCACATCAAAAAACGATTTAAAAACAATTGGAAAATTAAAGGTTAATTTTAGGCTAATTAAATGCCCTATTTAAGTTTTTTTATTATGCTCGCTCTAGGAGAAAAGTAAGGCTTTATCACTTAAAAGCTAGCAGAACCCAAATCGAAAATAGGACCAAAACCGGAATTAGAACGCAAAACAAGAACAATTGACATTCAAATAATTTTAGGCTCATTAGGGCCTAATCAAATATCAAATTTTGAAATTTTGAAAATTTTTTAATTTCAAGCCCAAAATTTTTTAATTTGATATTTGATTAGGTCATGATGAGCCTAAAATTATTTGAATGTCAATTGTTCTTGTTTTGCGTTCTAATTTTGGTTTTGGTCCGATTTTCGATTTGGGTTCTGCTAGTTTTAGATTAAATGATCTGAAATTTTGTCAAAAACGAGTGGAGCCCAAAATTTTTTAATTTGATATTTGATCAGGTCATGATGAGCCTAAAATTATTTGAATGTCAATTGTTCTTGTTTTGCGTTCTAATTTTGGTTTTGGTCCGATTTTCGATTTGGGTTCTGCTAGCTTTAGATTAAATGATCTGAAATTTTGTCAAAAACGAGTGGAGCCCAAAATTTTTTAATTTGATATTTGATCAGGTCATGATGAGCCTAAGATTATTTGAATGTCAATTGTTCTTGTTTTGCGTTCTAATTTTGGTTTTGGTCCGATTTTCGATTTGGGTTCTGCTAGCTTTAGATTAAATGATCTGAAACTTTGTCAAAAACGAGTGGAGCCCAAAATTTTTTAATTTAATATTTGATCAGGTCATGATGAGCCTAAGATTATTTGAATGTCAATTGTTCTTGTTTTGCGTTCTAATTTTGGTTTTGGTCCGATTTTCGATTTGGGTTCTGCTAGCTTTAGATTAAATGATCTGAAATTTTGTCAAAAACGAGTGGAGCCCAACATTTTTTAATTTGATATTTGATCAGGTCATGATGAGCCTAAGATTATTTGAATGTCAATTGTTCTTTTTTTTCGTTCTAATTTTGGTTTTGGTCCGATTTTCGATTTGGGTTCTGCTAGCTTTAGATTAAATGATCTGAAATTTTGTCAAAAACGAGTGGAGCCCAAAATTTTTTAATTTGATATTTGATTAGGCCCTAATGAGCCTAAAATTATTTGAATGTCAATTGTTCTTGATTTGCGTTCTAATTTTGGTTTTGGTCCGATTTTCGATTTGGGTTCTGCTAGCTTTAGATTAAATGATCTGAAATTTTGTCAAAAACGAGTGGAGCCCAAAATTTTTTAATTTGATATTTGATTAGGCCCTAATGAGCCTAAAATTATTTGAATGTCAATTGTTCTTGTTTTGCGTTCTAATTATGGTTTTGGTCCGATTTTCGATTTGGGTTCTGCTAGTTTTAGATTAAATGATCTGAAATTTTGTCAAAAACGAGTGGAGCCCAAAATTTTTTAATTTGATATTTGATCAGGTCATGATGAGCCTAAGATTATTTGAATGTCAATTGTTCTTGTTTTGCGTTCTAATTTTGGTTTTGGTCCGATTTTCGATTTGGGTTCTGCTAGCTTTAGGTTAAATGAACTGAAATTTGGTCAAAAACGAGTGGAGCCCAACATTTTTTAATTTGATATTTGATTAGGTCATGATGAGCCTAAAATTATTTGAATGTCAATTGTTCGGTTTTGGTCCGATTTTCGATTTGGGTTCTGTTAGCTTTTAAGTGATAAAGCCTTACTTTTCTCCTAGAGCGAGCATAATAAAAAAATTTAAATAGGGCATTTAATTAGCCTAAAACTAACCTTTAATTTTCCAATTGTTTTTAAATCGTTTTTTCTTAAGCTAGCAGAACCCGCGTTTTAGTTGGAAGGGATGGAGCCCAAAATTTTTTAATAGAGCATTTAATTAGCCTATAATTATCCATACTATCTTGTCATGTTCTGCCATATGGGTTCTGCTAGCTTAAGGGACGTCGTCACAACCAGCACATCTTAGTCGTATTTTCTTTCGAATACTCGCTTGTGAACTTTAAAGACACCGAAGAACCAATTTCCTTCCTCCTTCCTTAGGATTAGTGGACAATGGTTCCACAAAATGTGTGAGATTTGCTGGACTTCTATGTTTACGTTTGTGCGAGTAGATTTCTGTTGATATAGAATTTTGATTTAGATATGCCCAGCATTTTGTATATCAGATCGTTCCGAAAAGTTAATAAACTTATACTTGATTTTTCTGGAAACCTTTTTTTAAAAATAATATTCGAATTATAGACGGCTAAATCCAAAAAATGAAAGGAGCTTGAATAATAAGAAACCATCTGGTCCGTTAGGTCTATTCCTCCCATAAAATTATTATATTTTATGATTTTATTTGGTTTAATTTTCTCCACACCGATTCGATTTTTAGTGAGTTCCAGTTTTGGATGAAAACCGGTTGTTATGCAGAGAACATCGCGCTTGTCGTGCCATTTTGATACGTACACATTTCCTTGTCATCCTTCTTTAACTTTTTTGTCACTACGTTAAAAGGATCTCCTTTACGGTTGCTTCTTAACGACCTGTCGTATGAGTTTTTAATACTAATAACTCGTTTGAAAGTTGTATGCTGTTATGTAGTAAGTTGTCCAGGAATAGGTGGTGTCCTTTACATACATATATGGCGATATAAGACAATAAACGATGGCATCAATTTTTGATTCTTTTAAAGGTCCGTTTTAAATTTAATACCAAAAGGTGTTTTTTTTTTATATATTGCCGAAAGCTGAGACGGCCTTTAAAGACTCGTCTAACACAATTTCTTGGGACGGCTTGAACGCCGTTTGAAAGCTGTTATTAATCAACGGGACCAAAATTAATATCTTTTTAATACCTTGAACAGGCTGTAAGTGGTTAACAGCTTTGCATTTCAATATTTGTTCGTACCTTCTACCAGACATTGAGTGGGAAAATGCTGGTAATACAGTGATAGACATTCGTATAAACGCACTATGTTTTTTAATTATATTTCTACAACCAGACTTATCTAATTATTTCTAATTAGCTGAAATTGTCTATTTCATCTAAGATAAGTAGTTAAGACAACAAATTAACGACAATTGTAATATTTGACTTTAATAAAATTGAAAAACGCACTCGAGATAATAAATAAGTAAGAAAAAATTTGGTATTTTATTTATTTAATATTTTGTATGACCTTCACCATTTTGTATTACATCAAAAACTCGATTTCTCATTGAATCTACTTAACTTTTTCAGTGTCTCTAGATCAATTTTCAGCCAACAATCACGAATTGCTCTTCTCAAGTCATTAACATTATCAAATTGCCGATCATTTGCATAGACTTTGCCAGCCAGGACACCCCAAAGGTTCTCGATAGGATTGCAGTCAGGTTTTCTCGCGAAACCACTGTTTGGATTCATTTGACATATGGATAGACGCATCATCCTGCTGGAATATGCAGTTTTCGTGTACAATACCATCAAGGTAACTAAGTAAAACATCTTCTAAAAGATCCATGTACATACGAGAGTTCATGTGAGTCGTTATGATGCAGATAGTAAGAAAAGCCTATCCATATCATTCCGCTCCCTCCACCAAAGTTACGTTTCGACCTGATGACGCCATGTTCTTTCAAATTATGCCAGAAGCAACTGTAGCGGTCAGGACCATCGAGGTCAAATTTTTTCTCATCAGAAAAGATCACCTTCTGCCAATTTGTTATCCACGTCATGTATTTACGAGCCAATTTTGGGCGGCTCTCATTATGAACGGCAATTAAACGCGGTTTACTTCTCAATTTAGTCCATTTAATGTTTGGTGAACTTCTCAAAACACGGGTAATGTGTCGAGCCGGCACAGGAAGGTTCAATTTCTCCTTTATCTCTTTGCATGACATCCGATTTCGAGTAGCCTCATGTCGAATTTGACCAGTTTGATGTGCTGAGATCTTGGTTCGGCCTTTTCTTGGGGCTTTTACACCATAATTTGGGCCTTTTTTTAAAATTGCGGATGACGCTTTCAGATCGCCCAATTTTTGTTGCAGTTTGCCGGTTGGAGTATCCTTCCTCCTTATATATTTTTATCAATAACTGCTCCGCCTTAGATAAACGATTGCCTTTAGGCATTGCTAAAAAATAGTCTTTAAAATGATTTTTTTAACAAAATACCAAGTATGTATGAAAAAATTAGAAATAAACTAAAACTTAAATAAAAAATTACTTTTCACGTACTGCGAAGAAGCCATTTTGGATCAAAAATGGATCAAGATTTTTGTGCCAGCGAAAACGCTATAAGCAAATACTGACTGCTAGAAGATTTTTTGTTTTATTTTGTATATTTCGCCGTTCTGTTATTTTGTTTTTAGTGTAGGCAAGTTCCCGCTAGACAAACAATAAACTATAAGAAAAAAAAATTTATCGAGAAAGAACGGCGAAGAAATAAATCGTTAAAGTGGAAAAATTAGACGAATGTCTATCACTGTATACTTCTTTCTTTAATACTTTTGAATGATATGGAATTACCAATTTGGCAAAAACTTAAACCAACGTTTGAAATAAATTTTGCAAATGAGTGAATTTTCGAATTGAACAATGAATGATGTTTTCCGATCGACTTGTGATGTATTGACAACTTTCGTTATATCACGTAACGAAAATTGATAAAATATATAAAGAAACGCCTGTAGTTGCTAAAATTAGGTCCAAACCCGTACAAGTGGCGCAGTGAGCATCGGCACTTGGATCAGGAGGTACTGGGTTCGAATCCCACCAAAGGTAAGATGTATAGCGAATTTTCTTCATCTGTTACGATCGATGATGTTAATAAACACAACTAAGACCCTCTGTTGGAGTTCACTGTTGGAATGCAGCACTGACCCACCGTCCATGTCCACGATTAAACGGTAAATAAATAATGAAAAATTCAACAAAAAATTTCCCGGTTAGCACCTTATTGAAATAAAATCATATCTTTTTTATCAAAAGCGTTAGGTCAGGGAGTGGTCAACACATTTTGGCGTTTAGCCACCAATTCAATAAAATCAGGTTCGTCGCTTATTTTGGAATTTCATTTTACGAGATTAATATCAAATCCAATTGGAATAAACCACTTACATAAAAATATATCTTTTTTCAAAGAATCGTATCTAAAGGTCACTAGTTCATTTCGTTTGGTCATATATTTCAAGGACATTTTTGACTCATTTTAGTTTAAACTAGCTGAACCCGGCAGACGTTGTCCTGCCAGAAATTTCTTCGTTGATTGATTCCATGTATAATACTGCGGGACTTCATGATATAGCAATGTTTTCGCAAATTCATTAGTTGCATACAGTTGAAAAAAAGCTGTCAACGTTGTGTTTTGTGGATCTATAGCTCTTTGAAGGGCGTTATCTTCCGTGAAATAGAGTCGTTGACCGTTTTCTAAGTGAACACTGAGATGCATAACAGCAGGAAAACGTTCATGGATATCAAAACCAAAAATTCGCCATATAGCTTCATTACTGCTAATATAACGTCCTATTTGAAATTGTTCGACTTCATTAACGGGTGCATTGAAAATCGCAATTCTAAAAACTGCCATATCACTGCCTTGATTTACGTATCTATATATGTATTTAATCGACTTAACTGAATTGCAGACCTCTATGTTGATATGCGCTTTGAATGACTTTAAAAGTATAGGAGAATAGGGCACAATCCATTGATTATCAATTTCAATATCAACATTATTGAGTTTGACAGTTGTTGTGTGTCCACCATCAACTAATTTTCGACGTCTGTACAGCGGATAACCATCGCCACACGTTTGTGTTTCCTTCAACAGCAGACGTGGATAATTTTTGGTACATTTTCCTTCTTTCATGCAGGGCGAATATGGGTTATGCAGCCCACATAATCATGTTCTTCTTGACAATTTCAAATAATCCCGGATCTTCTTCTGGGTCAGGTAGTTCAGCTCTAATGATATCGTCGATTTGAGTGGGAACAATTTTTTCAACCAACCAAATTAAGATATGAGCATGTGGTAAACCTTTTTTCTGCCATTAAATGGAATACATCCAGCAGCGAGTTTCTCCGTATATATGGTTCTTAGTGATGAGATTCATAAGACGTATCAATTTTTGTTTGAAAACTCTCGCTGTGAGGTCATGTCGATGAAATGATTGCTGTCCAGGCAGGAGTGAATCTATAATTTTATCCCAAGATGGATTACATGTGAAAGTGATGAAAAGATCTGGACGGCCATATTTGCTAACGTACCTCAAAGCATCCTGAGCCTATTCATGCATGTGTCTTGGACTTCCAGTGTACGAAGCTGGAAGTATAACCCTTTGCCCAATATCACCAAGTTCTTTATCATTTGCAATTGTATCTCGTAAATGAATATACTCTTCAGCTCGAAGTTTCGATTGATTGTAACGAATGTAATTTAGTCGTTCGCTTTCAACTTTAGCATACATATCAACAATGAATTGCTGAAAAAGTTGACGACATTTCAGAATATGGTTGAACTGTTCAGATCGAATCATGACACGGTATGCATAAAAATCCATACAGCTAACTTTTTTTGATGTTACAGCACCTGTAGTGGGATTAGTTTGATACAATTCAAGATGATATCCATCTTCTCCTCGTGGAAACAGTATTGGATATTGCAGTGCGTCGTATGACCGATGTGTTTCAGAAACACGTTGCTTGGTTTGATCTCGTTTGCTAATAACAATATCTCGCCGGGTAATTTCTGTTCCAACAATTACAGCTGCTACTTCAGGAGTCATTGGAGCATTGAAGCATCTTTCATGCTCATTTGATGGCGTTTTATTTGCTCTGATAATGAATTTCAAGTCATCAGATCTCACATCCTCTAAAGCGGATTTAAAATCTCTGACCAAACAGTTGTGCTCGTGGAGTAGTGATCGTAGTTCAGCAATAATTTCTCGATCTGTTGCTATACTGAATGTGCATCGTCGATTTATCTCTTTCTCCACGTTGTCCATAAAATAAATTTGCAAAAATTGTGGATCTTGTTCGGGTACTGGAAGAAGTGAACCAATCTGATGATACACTTGTCCTTGGACTTTGAATGTGGACATAAAATTGTCATATGTCACAATATTTGTCGCTCCAAATGATGTCATTTGAAAACATGAGTTATATTTCCGAATATGCTTTAGAAAGTGTTTGGACTCCCGAGTAGCTCCAGCCACATAAGTAAGAAGTGGCTCTGGTGGTTCCGTCAGTTGTGGCAAATTGACTTTGCTATTGGAGCAGCACATACCAGGTGTTTCTTTCAAAAATTTTAAAGCACGACAATGTAAGCACAATGTAGCTATTGGACCAATAACAACATCGCGATGCATTCCATTCGCATGAACCACGAGATAAAGCAAATTCTTGGAGGTTGCGATATTATCGGATTCATCAAATCCAATCGAGTAAGATGGCTCGGCCACGTTGCAAGGTCCCCACAACAACGCATGACCAATAAAGTGTTCCATCAACAACCAGCCGGTGTGCGTCGTAGAGGAAGACCCCGACTGCGCTGGCGTGACGACGTCGAACAAGATCTACAGGCACTAGGATGTCGAAACTGGAGGTCGAGAGCGATGGACCGAGACGGCTGGAGGACCATAGTGCGGGCGGCAAAATCCCTTCATGGGATGTGAAGCTAGAGAGAGAGAGAGAGAGAGAGAGAGAGAGAGATGCATTCCATAATCGTAGTATTTGTCGTAATTAAATGCCGCATTCCTAAAATTGACTCTAATTCTTTACAGAGTCTGCCGTGGGCGTTGAATTTTATTTCGTGTGGTTCGCTCTTCAGGTGTTTCAGCGGCTCTTGAAGTAGAGGCTCTTGCTCGAAGATCTGCTACTCATGCATCGTGCTGTTGTGATGTTTCAGCCGCTCTTGAAATAGAGGCTTTGATCCGATTAGTTTATAAGCGTGTCTCTCGGTTTTCAGAAGTTTCAGTAACTCTACGAACTGACATTCGCCGCGCAATTTTAGTTGACCTTCCAATGTTTGATTTTGTTTTTCGTGGCATTCCAAATAGTTCCTATTTGACAATGTATTGTATGTAAACATAAATCAGAATAATAAGACATAAAAAGAATGTATATTCACTGGGCATTCGAAAATGACATCAAGGAAAACAAAAGATATTTTTTCAAAATAAGCCAAATTTACACATACAATTTTTTATATCAAAGGGTTATTTCTTGCATAAGATGTAATTTTTAATATAAAACGTTAGTACTATTTCAAAATAAGTCAATTTTACACTAACAACAATATTATGTAGCAAAGGATATTTCTTCTAGAAGATCTACTTTTTTAATTTTTAAAAGTTTTTTCCCTCTAAATTGATCATTTAATAAACCTTGATTATTTATATCGTAAACTACTGGCGATTGGAACGGTGGCATTAATGGACTACAATTGAATGTCAATTACTTATTTCTAAAGTTATATAGAATTTCGAAGTCGCGCACTATGTCACATTGCAAAACCGGTTAAATAGTACATAAGTCCAAATCGTGCATAGTACATTAAAGTACATGATACGGAGCAGGACCGATTAAAACTGGACTTGACAAAACAGTACAGTGCACAATAGTGGATCGTTAGTATGGATATTATGACGTAGAGATTTGACTTAGGTTTGAATTATTATTTAAATTTATTTAAATTATTATTTGAAAGATTAACTTAAATTTAAATTATTAAAATTAATTTGCTTAATTAAGTTAACTGTTTTGTAATATCCATGTTTTAGCATTTCCTGTTGCAAAACGTGACGTTTCATTTAATTTAAAAAAAATTTAATTTATTCAAATTAATCTGTTTCAGTCTTTTTAATTGAAAAAAAAATTTATTTTCTTATTGTGACAATGGTTTGTTTTAATGTTTGGAATATCGATTACGGATTACGCCATTATCAGTTTTTTTTACAACTATCTGAACTGAAAAAAAGGTATAACAGTTAAAAATAATTCTTTGTTGGTGTCTGAGTTAGACATTAAAAAAATGGATAATCATTATAACTTATATGGATCGATTCAATTGATTAATAGCGCAATACTCCGAATTTCAAAATACGAAACTTCCAAGTATGACCACGCGTTCCTTATGCACCCAACCGGAAATTTCGGGCTCAACGTGTCTTATACGTTACCTATAATCGTTTTCAACCGGAATTTCAACAAAAAAATTTTTAAATTTTTTGCGAAAATGCCTGATGGTTAGCCTTACTTATTTTGAACGCACAAAATTTATTGTCACGGATTCCGTATGTTTCGTTTATTTTCGGTTATTAATGAAATTATGAGTAGATCAACGTTTAATTTGCTGCAATATGTCCCCTCATTCGCCTACAATCTAGGTTCGAAGCACAACGTGTCCGAATTTCAAAATACGAAACTTCCAAGTATGACCACGCGTTCCTTATGCACCCAACCGGTAATTTTAAGCTCAACATGTCTTATACGTTACCTATAATCGTTTTCAACCGGAATTTCAACAAAAAACAATTTTCAATTTTTTGCGAAAATGCCTGATGGTTAGCCTTACTTATTTTGAACGCACAAAATTTATTGTCACGGATTCCGTATGTTTCGTTTATTTTCGGTTATTAATGAAATTATGAGTAGATCAACGTTTAATTTGCTACAATATGTCTCCTCATTCGCCTAAAATCTACGAAACTTCCAAGTATGACCACGCGTTCCTTATGCACCCAACCGGTAATTTTGAGCTCAACATGTCTTATACGTTACCTATAATCGTTTTCAACCGGAATTTCAACAAAAAACAATTTTTAATTTTTTGCGAAAATGCCTCATGGTTAGCCTTACTTATTTTGAACGCACAAAATTTATTGTCACGGATTCCGTATGTTTCGTTTATTTTCGGTTATTAATGAAATTATGAGTAGATCAATGTTTAATTTGCTGCGATATGTCCCCTCATTCGCCTACAATCTAGGTTCGAAGCACAACGTGTCCGAATTTCAAAATACGAAACTTCCAAGTATGACCACGCGTTCCTTATGCACCCAACCGGTAATTTTGAGCTCAACATGTCTTATACGTTACCTATAATCGTTTTCAACCGGAATTTCAACAAAAAACAATTTTCAATTTTTTGCGAAAATGCCTGATGGTTAGCCTTACTTATTTTGAACGCACAAAATTTATTGTCACGGATTCCGTATGTTTCGTTTATTTTCGGTTATTAATGAAATTATGAGTAGATCAACGTTTAATTTGCTGCAATATGTCCCCTCATTCGCCTACAATCTAGGTTCGAAGCACAACGTGTCCGAATTTCAAAATACGAAACTTCCAAGTATGACCACGCGTTCCTTATGCACCCAACCGGTAATTTTGAGCTCAACATGTCTTATACGTTACCTATAATCGTTTTCAACCGGAATTTCAACAAAAAACAATTTTCAATTTTTTGCGAAAATGCCTGATGGTTAGCCTTACTTATTTTGAACGCACAAAATTTATTGTCACGGATTCCGTATGTTTCGTTTATTTTCGGTTATTAATGTTTTTATGAGTAGATCAACGTTTAATTTGCTGCAATATGTCTCCTCATTCGCCTACAATCTAGGTTCGAAGCACAACGTGTCCGAATTTCAAAATACGAAACTTCCAAGTATGACCACGCGTTCCTTATGCACCCAACCGGTAATTTTGAGCTCAACATGTCTTATACGTTACCTATAATCGTTTTCAACCGGAATTTCAACAAAAAACAATTTTCAATTTTTTGCGAAAATGCCTGATGGTTAGCCTTACTTATTTTGAACGCACAAAATTTATTGTCACGGATTCCGTATGTTTCGTTTATTTTCGGTTATTAATGAAATTATGAGTAGATCAACGTTTAATTTGCTACAATATGTCTCCTCATTCGCCTAAAATCTAGGTTCGAAGCACAACGTGTCCGAGCCGCAATTCGTTTCGTGTAATATTTCATAGTCAACAGCGTTCTCTTTTGTTTACTGAGGCGACTCCATTCAAACGCCATACAAACAAATACAAAATTATCAAACAATAAAAATATGATTTCTCTCTCGGGGGCCCTATTCTGGTAATCCCACGGGAATATTGAATGAATTTACATATAAATTCTAGATAAATGATTTTTTTTCTGGCATACTAAGGTAAAGAGTTAGTGGTAATTATTTTGATAACAAAATAAAATTGGGAATAAGCCCAGTAATTTCGCTCTGGAAAAAGTATTCCCCATTATGCTGCCCTCTTGTTGTCGACTTACAATGACGTCTTCAGCAAAAAATGAATGTTGTCATAGACCAGTTCTAAAGAAGGTACTACATATCCTCAACGAGCTATGAAGAAACTAAAAATTGGAAACTTCCAATTGGATTTGTTAACAATTTTATAAAATGAAATTCCTAAATAAGCAACGAACCTGATTTTATTGAATTAATACAATTATGTTTTTGTTTCTTCCCAATAAAAAATGACCCACTGGTGACCAAACGCTAAAATGTGTTGACCAATCCTTGATGAGGCCGATTAGATTTTCAGGAATTTTGTTTTGTATTTTCCATTATTTATTTACCGCTCAATCGTAAGCGATCAAACGACCTAGTGACCAATCCTGAGCAAACGAATTCAATCATCATTTTTTGTCAAAACCTTTAAATGGGGTGCTAAAAAGGAGGAGCCTCCAAACATTGACTCAGAATGTGCCTATTAAATCCCTACAATTCGATACAAAGTCTATTATCCAATTTAGGATGAGCAAACTCGATGTATTACCGTCGAAAAATGATCAATCAGTTGTGATTTGTATTATTTTTTTGGAAACGGAAAATCATACATGACGCATATTTCGCGTTAGCTTAACCAAACCCATTACATTTTTCGTCTATTCTGAGGAAATATTAACATCCAAATTTTAACAAATATTGGATTTGCTCCGCGACCTCGAGTCTATTACATTTTTTTAAAATGAAATTTATTTCCCGTTTCTATAAAATATTACTCGTAATGTTATTTAAGATTGAAAGTTAAATGTTCTTAATCGACAATTTACCCCATCTACCAGAGGTTTAAACATGAGGCCTACTCAAAACTGAATACAATTTAAAATAGGACCTACTTCTGAGTTATTGTATTTTGTGAATACGTATGCTCCCATATACGGGGTTTAAAAATATGAACACAATTAATTTTTCCAAAAATATTTTTTGATATATCACATACCACTATAGGCCGAAAAAGCCAACGCATTGCAAATATAATTGCTAATTATCTTATTTTGCTGGTTGGTGTGATATGATTAATTTAATTTATTAGAATTTAAATGACTTGTACCAAACGTAGTCATTTAAGCCATTCATGAAAAAAAATAAAACTCGATTAAAGTTAAAAATAAATGATCGTCTTTCGGCGACTGCGTAAACTGTCTCATTATATGTGGAAAAATATGTAATCCAATCCTACTTTAGAACACCGAGTAAGTCATTTCACACGTTGTTGGCAATTCATAATTTTTCCGCAAATTATTTAAAGATTCCCAACATGTGTCTGCACTCTGCATTAAATATTAAGAATTTCTAATGAATTTCCATTGTGTATGAATAATTCGGGTAAAGGCTCGCATTTAATAATACTATCATTCATAAAACGGATGTCTAGTCAGTCAATCAAAAAAAAAAATTATTACTGTTGAAGGCTATTTATGGTCTGTGTTATATATTTTATTATATACGAGATTGTTAAGCATATGGTAATTTTTTATGGTTTTTGCTGCTCAACAACATGAAAGAATGAATACTCATATTAATTGTATGATATATGGGATGGTTATTTAAATTCCAGAATTACAAAGTACAAATTATACATTTATCAATTTTACGTAATGAAAGGATATAATTTTCGGATACATAAAACTTTTTGCCATGATGGTGATATGTCTATATTGGTATCAGATGTTTTCGGCCAATTTGTTTTTATTGTGGTGTATTACACTTGGTAACAAGAACAACAAATAGATCGCCTTGACTGACTTGGATCGAAAATCTATATAATCATAAGGTTGTGGTATAAGTAATGAAAGAAACTACCTTGATGTATATAATACAAATATTCATCAATTCACCTTCATAGAATTATTCTGAAATACGTATTTGCCTCCGAGGCAATGGCGCAGAAATAATTTTTTGTAAATTCTTTAAGTGGAAAACTAACAAAAGTGTTAGTTCATCATTGCGATTATCTGTTTGAACACATTTATGAAATGAATTTAACATCTCAATCCAGTTAAGAAGGGAAAAATCTGCAAAATAACACATCACAGTTTGATTGCAGATTAAGATTACATTAGCTATTTCTTAAATTATTAAGTTAAAATATTATCGTATGTAAATTTTGTATGTTTTTGCCAATTACTTATATACGCTGTATAATCGCAACCAATATTATCGTCGAAAGCTAAAGCGACATGTCATGAAAATGAATGAAAATTTTTATACATTGGTTTTGCGGCGCCCATAGCTCGCCGTGACATGTAGTGTTCATGAATATATGCAGAAATCCTTTGCATTACCTCCACACACCGCATGATTCATTTAGCGTACCCGGAGAGTACCGCGAGGAGGTATGAAATTAGAATTTTCCAGCTAAATACCTCCGCAAAAAGAAGCGCGAGTACATGAGGACCTGTCTAGAAAGCATTAGCTTCCATGCGGGAAACGGAACTCAAAGACTGTTTTACTAATGCCAGAAATCTAATTAAGTACTTCCGTCCAAGATCCACAAAGACACGAATGGAGAGTTGATAACACACGTGGTTGATTTTTTCAGTATGGCAATACCACTTTCGTGGGTTTCGTTCATTTTTAATGAATGCAAAATCAATGAAGTGTTCTCACAACTCTCGAGATGCAAAGAATATGCACGGTGGACCCTTAGGTGACTTCAATGAAATCTACAATATAATTGAGTCCAACTGCGAGAGATGCCATAACATTGAATTAAAAGTATTAGTAACCACTCACGTGCTGATATAGCGAGTTCAAATTGAACAAGTTAGTAAAGTTTTGAGAATCGGTCTTGAAATTGGATACAATTTCCAAATTGATATCAAATCTAATAATGGAGTTTGGCACGCTCTGGCAACAATTTTAACGCTATGCTAAAAAACTAAGCACATTGTTCCTTTATTACGAAAATGTAAGGGGACTCCACTCTAAAATACCAAACACTTCCCTTTGGTGTTTTTGTGTTAAAGGAAACTAATTTTAATGGCGACTTTCGTAACAATGAGTACTTCACGGCTGATTTTAATTTTTTTCATATAAAGATGGTATTGTGAGCACTGCCGCATCGGATCGAAAAGGACGAAGAGTTCTCATTACAGTTCGTGCTAGCTTCGACTGTTCTGATTTTTTCATTCCTAGAACTAACAACATCCAGCAGCTATGTGTGAAAATTGTCAATAAAAGAGACACGGGAAACACATTTTCACTCTATTTGCATACCTGCGTCCGCGTAGTATGATTGAGACCTACCAGCTACTCGTGGATGCTGTTGACTTTTTATCAGATAATATGAACATCCAAGATGAACTTCTAGTTCTAGGGAACTTAAATCTTCCTGACCTGCAATGGAAACATTCGGAGGATTACATACATTACGTATAGCCTCTAACTCAACTACATCCAAGGATGTTTTATTTACGGATAATATGTTAAATTTGAACAGACAACTCGATCTGGTATTTTCGTCTGATGCTAATAATTGCATCATTCGCTCTTAACATCTCGAGGCCGGAGAAAGAGGTCAATGATTCTCTGACTTTCGGAGTGGTTTGGAATTAATTAGTATGAGTGGGAGAACTTTATGTACAAGAGTTGTACTTCGAATGTTTCATTTGAATTTGTGGGGTTGGTTGGATCTCTCAGAGAAGTCATCGCTTCTTTAAGGTACTCAAAGGAGATACTAGAACGATACGAAAGACGGAACGTCTGAGATTAAATCATGGAAATTGGAAAAAATGCTTGAAGACACACAATTTGCGAATTCTGAAAGCTATTTGGTAGTGGACGACTTTAATTCTGAAATGTTCTGCATTCAATCAGAACTGCGACAAATGTTAGATCTTCTCTTGAGTGCAAGGAAGTTGACTGAGTTATTACGAATGGGAATGAACGAATATAAGAATGAGTATGAATTTGTTAGAATGAATTTGATAGCAGTGTGAAAGAGGTTCGATATGTGAAAAGTGAATAAAAGGTAGAAAAATAGGATTGTAAATTTGAAACTGGGCCAGATGGCGTTAAATTTTTTGAGCCAAATAAATACTTTTTCTTTTAAATAGTATTTTGAAAGGAAGAATAAATTTGAATATGTCCGCAAAATATGCAAAAATATACAAAAATAAAGAGCAGTATGAAATATAAGAAGACGAGAAAGGTTCAGAGCCGAACTCTATAAGCACTTTTGTTGATATCCCTTCCACCAAATCCTCACACAAAATCATCCTCCTTCACTCCCATACCACCAATCCTACCACCCCATAACCACACCACCCACACAAACCCACATCCACACGAGAAATATTTTTATTCCAAATTCACATGCTCTATGAAACCAAAATAGAATAGATAATAAAAGAAAAATCTTGCGATTTTAAAGAGGGGGTTAACAAAACCCTACATATCTCTTCGGCAAACCGAAACCATATAGCATTTTTTTAACAAAAATGCTTAAAAGTTGTGTTTATAAAAAATAGTGTGCATTATAAAACATACATCATCAACATGGATGAAGATTCAGCTACAAGAAGCAGTCGTCTAAAAGCCGAGATACAAAATCGCTATCGGTAACAACACAAAGATATTGCGACGTGACTGACAAACACCAGAAGAGGCTGAATGTAGACGACAAGCGAATGCAGCAGCAAAATATTTGTGACGCACAATATTAAACGTTCTCGGATTGCTGTCGGAAGTGCAAAGTCAAATTACCAAATACAAAAGGCGATAACGGCATTGAGCTTCGTTATCCCAACTGTCTGAGAACACTCTTATCTGACACAACGTCAACTTCCACAACCATACCCGGTCATACAATACAGCTGTTTCCTTTGCATTTATGGGAGAAACTTATGTGTTCAGCCAGTACCCACAAGTCACGCAGCTCTACGTGATTGAAAGCACTCAAGCGACAGAGCGGCAATAAAATCATCCAGCAAATATACGATGTTTAAGTCGAATCGTAGACGAAATCGACTGCAGCTCTGGAGCGGTAGTCTCACAGCTTTAGTCTTAATCACACAAACGAATTGTTGAAGTTTATCGTTTGATACGTGATGTTGAAGTAAAAGCACGGGGAAGAGTTGCTGCAAACGAAGCGATTGCCGCTGTCAACATGGTTTTCCACCGGAGAAACGTCGCTTCAACACTCCAACGTCGAACGACGGTGCAATTGTTTTTGCCACCATTTGAGCGCGAAATCCGGTTGATGCAGCTCAGCAGTTGGTTAACAAGGACCTTTTAAACCCTCTTCCCGAAACTTCAAACTTAAGCTTTTTCCATATATTAGGACGTTCCAGAGATTTTTGGCCGAAATCGCTGTACCGAAAGTGGCAGCTTTCACAGGAACAAATTTCGTTTCTTGCAAATATTTTGAAAAGTATATCATTTATAAGAAAAAGTGATATAAACTAAAAGATTCTAAATTAAATTTGCAACAATACTTGTTCAGATCAGTTTGCCAAAATTTAAGCGGAATTGAGATTTTTTTGCAAAAATTTCAAAAAAAACCTGTTTTTGACAAAAATTAGGCCCTGTTGAATTCATTGACCGGGTTGAAACCAGCAACATACTTAAACTTTCTCCACAAATTGCGAGATCCCAGTAAGCTGTTGGCCGAAATCGGAAATGGAAGATCTCATAAGAGCTTTCTCTTGTTTTGCAAATACATATTTTATTTGTTGTATTTACGAAAAAACAATTAAATCAAAAAAATTGTAGATTAAGTTCAAACAAAATTTGGTCAGATTATTGTTTACGTTTTACCGGAAATGACGAGTATGGATGAAAAAAACTTTATTATTTTATTATTGTTAGTTGATTTTTAGAAACAACGAAATAAAAATGTCTAATGTAAAAACAATGCTACTGAAGTTAGCCGAAAATTTCAGCCGAAAAAACCTGCATTATCGACATATTTTGTATCAGGTGGTAGTACAAAATTTTGTTGATATTAGCCGAAAATTACATATAATTGAAGTTATAGCAGTAAATTTAAAACAAATTGAAAAATCAATATCACATAATGCGATGTAATATGAACTGGATGAAGTTAGACCAATTCGTAATCTGCTGGATAAAATATTTATAATTTGTCGGCATTTAGCGGCATATCAAGGCATTTACGGGTTTTGGCGAACCAACGCCCAACGGATTTCGGCGGCCTTTCAACGTCGGGAAAAAATAAAAATAAATAAACATTTGTTTGTACCGATCGAATTTTGGCGAGACAACGCCCAACGAGTTGTGCAGGTGGCCAGGTATGGCCACTTTATTTGGTATATTGGGATATTTAGGATATTTAGTTTCGGCGAGGCAACGCCCAAACAATTATTTTACGAGTGGCCAGTTAAAGCTACTACGTTTACGACGGATCCGGCGGCCAGTGGAGGCCAGCCGTATTATTTGGTAGCAGATTACCGGCGGTTGGGCCGCACCAGTGGAACACTACCCGCCGGGAAACGGCACAACCAAGCCGCAACGGTCCGGGTAGGCCAATCACTTTTGGCATGACGACCGCAACAAATTTTTTTGGTTAGGGTACGATTTTTTTTTTGATTTTTTTGTTTATTTCAAATTCATTTTCCAAAATTTTTTATTTTCCTTTATAAAAATTATTTTTGGAATCGAGCACCCAAATTTCGGTGTTTGTACACGCGGCTGGGGGTCGCGTGATGTTTGTGGTCCCATGGTGCCCGCATCCGATTTCGGAACCGGCGCATTTTGAGTTCGAGCGGAGGCGGGCAACAAGGCACCTCACTCGTTTATAATTATGTTGTTCGTTCCTCAAGTCGCCGCCGACGAATTTCGACATCCGGTTTATTATTTATTATTTGCGTTTTTTTTATTTTTAAAAAATTTCTGAAATCACGGTATACTCCAGGATACCCGCAAGCCTCTAACCCCACGACCCATCGCATTTCTCCCTGAGATTTAGTCGGGCAAAATCACCGTTTGAGGCTTCTGCGGGGTATCAGATGAAATGTGCGGGTCAGCTGCTGAGGTGTCTGTAACAGAATTTTCATCAACAGATTACGACCTGTAATCAAAAGGAACACTGACCGATCCATCTTCCATGTCCAGTACCTACTATAGGCTGGCATAGAGCTATGCAATGCGCAGATAGTAACATATATCGGCCATATAGCCGTTCGTCTTCGATTTGGCAGTAATTGCGTAAAGTAGGACCGGAAAATAAGCCGCGAAAGAGGAGGAAGTGCTTCTTTCCTTGAATTTAAGAGAAGGAATTAAAAAACAACTGAGAACCGTTAATGGGAATCTGTGTGTGACTTACCGTAAGGAGTGTCAACTCTTACAGTTGCTCGATAACGATTCGGATCCAATACGCTCAAAAATTCCGTCATATCTTCATCACCGCATAAAATCCGCAGACATTTTGCGATTATCATATCCAGATGTTCCCCTTCGAGCCCAAACGATTTGTAGGTGAAATATAAGGACGAAAGCAGAAATGGATAACGAGGCATTGATTATGATATTAGACATGTATTGGCGAATAAAGTGTGTCGTATTTGAGCATAATATCACCTAATCATCCGCCACAAATTACGAAGAAAACAACAATACGACACTGAAGCATTAGCCGAAGCACTTCGTACAAATGTTCCGCAATTGAATAAACAACAAAAGGCTGCTTACGACTCTTTGATAGGAGCTGTGAACAATGAAACTGGTGGCATTTACCTTGTGGATGCTCCCGGGGCAACTGGAAAAATTTTTTTAGTTCCATTGCTTTTGGTATTGAAGTAGCCCTGGCATTGGCTTCATCTGAAATAGCAGCCATTTTGTTGGAAGGCGGACGAACTGCACATTCTACGCCGAAATTGGCACTGAATATGAGCTTTTAATTTATTTCACTATGATGCCACATAAAATATGGCCTGATTTTTGGTACAGGTATTCACTGTTAGTGCCACAACTCAAACTCATTGCTCTTGAACACGACAAATTATAAATATTTTATCCAGCAGTTTACTAATTACGTCTAACTTCATCCAGTTCATATTACCTTTAAACATTCGAATTGTGTGATATTGATTTTTCAAATTTTTTTTCGGCGAAAATTTACTGCTAGAACTCCAAATTCATGTAATTTTCATAAAATATCATCATAATTTTGTACTACCACCTGTTTTCGGCTGAAACTTTCGGCTAACCTCAGTAGCATGTAAAAGCAACTACTTTCCGACATAAACTTGGTATCTGCATTATCGACATTTTTCGACTTGGCTTTTTGGTGGATATTTTTACATTACCGAAATTTTTAGGCTGAAAGTTTTCGTTTAACTTTAATAGGATGGACAAATTATTACGAACTGAAGTATCATAAATTTCTCATTAATTAGAATTTTGATACAACAAAATATCCAATTCCAAGAGCTAAGACTTACTTAGCCTCTTGTGAGGTGCTGTTAGAGATCTTACACCTTTTCTTTTGGTGACGCAACAACTGGTTGAATAACCGAAGGTTCCTTAATTCTACTAGATGGTTTAAAAGGCGTACAAATACCTCAGATCAGTTTTTTTCTCTTATATTTTTACGATTTTCATTGCTAATTCGCGTTAGTCAGGTTATTTTTATCTACGTGAGACAATGGTTATGATATCGTATGGGATTGGAAAATTTGGAAAATTTCAATCACATCCGTAACCAATAAATTTTCGGTAACCGGATTTTTGATTCGCCCTATTTAGTTTACAGCCTAAAAATGCTGATTCATAAAGATTTAAAACGTAACTGAGTTTAAATTGGTAGATTTAGCCTATCTCATAACACTTTATATACAACGATCATCCTACACATAACGATTCGTCCCTGGCTCATATAGAATAGCGCATTAATTAGAAAGTCACCGAATATTATAAATCGATTGGATATATTTCAAAATTTTGCGCAAAATTTACAATTCAAATTTTAATGAATATACAACATTTGCACAATTGTAATTCAATTTTTTTGGTTCATTTCCAAAAAAAAAAAAAAAAAAAAAAACTCTCATGTCATCATCCATACAGTACACGCGTGTCACGTCGTATCCTATACAAAATATTTTGACCTTTTTGTCAGAAATATAACAAAAAACACTTGCCATTTTCCGTTTGCCATCGAACCCGTATAACGCGTACATGTAATTAACACAAATTTTCTTAACAGATCAATTTGACATTAATCGTCGATGTCTCATACTCACTACGGTGTACATCTTAAAATAAAATACATTTTAAAACCAAAATAGAAATAAGAATTTCGAAGATCGTTTGTTAAATGATCTTTTAGGTTTGGTATAATTAGAAAACCACAAATATAAAGTTTATTGACCGTTTTTAGTGTTAGTGTGTGTGTGTAACTTGTACATTGACATTTCGGGTCGTACATCATATACGCGATGATAATTGATTGTGCAGATGTTGTGGCTCCAACTGTATGTAACCATAAATATTAATATATGAACTATCGATACATAAAGATTTTTCTCTTATAAGATGCACTTCATTTCCGAACAAATAAATTCCAAGAAAAACAAATTCAAATTATCATCATCCATATGCCATGGCAAATTTCCAGCGCGCCAGCAAAACGAAACAAAATTTAATTTAAATGTTTTTTGTTGCTGGAATTTTCTTGAGTTATTGTTATTGCAGCACTACTATGTTTCGAGAGTTTATATATTGTGTGGTGTGCACCCACACGCGCGCCTAATTTTCTATTTCCATCACCCTTTTACTTTCCCCCCGTATTATATTAAATTGCTACACCAAGATATTGTCGTGTCGTTGTGGAATACAAAAAAATTGATTGATTATCTGGTCTGTCTCCATTCCATAAAACCGCAATTCACAATGTACATTTATACATCCATTCCCGTAATTCTCTACGGTACATCAAAAACACTCGTCGTCTACCTTTTCGATAGATTCGACGAACATACCAAAAAAAATACTCTAATTATATCTTAAATTAGAGATAAAAACTTAAATTAGACATAACAGAAGAAATCGATTTAGTCGTCATCCAATCGGAAGAAATATGTGTAAGATCTCTCTCTTACCACAATATTACATAATTACACAATCTTTCACTCTATACGTTGGAATTCTTCCAAAACCGAATCCGACGACTTTATATACGTAACACGGAGTGCGGTGCGGAATAACAGAAACATGAACACACAACATTTTTTTTCAGGAGGTAATGGAAATTGAAAAGAAGAAAATTGTCAAATAATTTTATATTTTGCAATAACAACGACGGAAAAATATGATTTTCCATTCAATTAAGTTATTATTTAAGAAGAACATGGTATATATCTACCTTACTACCTTACGTGTATTTCACCACACGCCGCCCCCCTTTAATTTATAATTTTTTTGTAAATCAAATATTTTGTGGCATGTGCACTCTCATACAAAATCAGGAAAATAATTTTTTCCTTTTGATGTTGTGTACATAAAACATTAGAACATTTATACCTATACCTATATATCAGTATTCTAGGACAATAAACAACTCGAAAATAGGATTTTCTTATGCCTTCCGAAGAGTCGTAATATACATAGCACAACAAAAAAGCACATTTTGTGGCACGATGTTAAAATGTGACAGAATTTACGATTTGATTATTTATTTTGTACACTGCTCGTTTCGTTTGTAAATCAAACACAATGTAACACGAAAATCATACCAACAACAACACAAAAATTATGTACCAATAATTGAACAATCAAAAGCTTACGTAACAGGAAAAAAAGCTTCCCACTAATATAAAATGAAAAAAAAAAATAGAAGAAAAGCAAACAAGATCAATAAAGACATTTTTATGTTCTACTTGCAACGTTTTTCTTCTTGTATTTCGTTAGTGGAAAATTTGGTTTTAACCCTTTATTGTCCTACAAAATTTATTAATTTTGACATGGATCACACCCGTTATTCCACAGCATCACACTGTTAATTCAAATTCTAATAAGAAAAGTCAAAATTATAATATGAAATTGGGGTTAAAATTCCGCAATTTGAAAGTTTAGGTACAAAATTTTAATCAGCACTATAAATTTGTAGTAATTCAAATAAAATATGATAAAAAATTAAATTTTCTAACTTATAAAAATAATGCGTAAAAATGTGAACAGGTATTATTAAATTTCAACAATAATTTATACAGTGCGATATTCCATTAGTGATACTGGGAATTTACCGAGAAATTATCAATTTTTCTACCTATATGAAGTCCCAAAATTCTAGCCCAAAAAATGGCAGATTTTAAATTTGGCAACTGATTTTTGGCACAGGTGTTCACTGTTAGTGCCACAACTCAAATTCATAGCCCCCTAACACGACAAATTATAAATACGGGATCCAGCTATTTACGAATTAGTCTAACTTTATCCAGTTCAAATTACCACTAAACATGCTTTCAGATTTTAATTTATTTCACTATGATGCTACGTAAATTATGGCCTGATTTTTGGCACAGGTGTTCACTATTAGTGTCGCAACTCAAATTCATAGCCCCCTAATACGTGCTTCTTGGCTGAATATAAAATAATAAAAGGGATAATGTTGTACCATTTAAACAAAGTATGACACTACATGGTTTAAAATTAAAATTTGAATTCTAAGAATTCCTTAATTTTTATGAAAGAAATTGTCCAGTGGCACTATTCTGTCTTTCCCTGGGAATTGGGAAAAATATTTTCATATCATTTTTGACTAAATTTAATTTTTCTGGCCTACTGCTGGAATTAGTTGGGTATAAATATTTTCGAAACAATGTTGATTGGAAAACTTTTGTTTCACAAAATTTTTATATGGAAAAATGATTCCCTTTGTTTCAAAAATATTTATACCCAACTAATTCCAACAGTAGGCCAGAAAAATATAATTTAAACAAAAATTCTATGAAAATGTTTCCCAATTCCCAGGGAAAGCCAGAATAGTGCAACAGGGACTGAGAAAACGGTAATTGAACATTTTTAATTTCACCGTTACGATGATAAAAATAAAATCCCATTTCTAAAGAAAACTAAAAATCATTTAATCCAACTTAAACATTTTTTGGAAAGCGGCTAAACCAATTTGCGCTTGTGAAAATGATGAAATCTAATAAATTTTCATTCAAAAGTTAAAGAAAACAAATAAATCCCTCCCCTCCCCATAACAAAAGGCGAATTAAACACGAAATACAAAAACCGTCCAACAATATTTAAAACAAATAAAGTTTAGGCTGTTTCCCAAACACCGACTTATTACAGACTTATTGAATTATTTGACGCCATCTTGAATAAGACAGTCAAGTCGTTCCAATTCATTGTGCCAACTTATTTGTGACGTAATAACAAAAAACAAAACGCAATTATATGGAAGAAAAATTTTCTTGACATGTTGGTCGTTGCCACTAGATTTGAAAAAAAACTACATGCAGTTTTTTTTGATTTTTCGTCAAGACACATTGTTGGAGAGATTTCTTATTTGAATAAGTCGGTGTCCACAAATAAGTCAGTGTTTGGGAAACAGCCTTATTACGTTTTGTAATAAAATATCTGAAAAGAAAAAAATATATCAGAGCAGCAAATAATTTTGAAATTTTTGTATAAAATGAAAGGAGGGGCGGAAGAACCTCGCCAAAAAATGCAAACGAGCCAGGACGAGTAAAAAAATTATTTTTCGGCCAATACTTATTCGTGTCAGTGTTAGTCATAAGATGGAATCAATCAATGCCTGGTAATGTATATCTACATAATGAGGGCAGGTCAAAATATACATGGTCTCGCTTTTATCTGCAAAGTCTTGCGCCATAACTGGCAAAATATTGAACAGAAATAATTATTCAGAAATAAAGTTTTCCACATATTATGAAAATACTCGTACCAATAAAAAATATTTATCGAGTAATAATTTTGATCATCTTTTATGTTTTATCGCACTTATGAAGTTAATAACCGCATAGTAAATTTGATGTTCAAATGCTTGAAATACATAATGCAAAAACTTTCACAGTCTGTCCTAATGGATTTGAGAAAATTCAAATAAAATTTTCGTTCTAAATTAAATAAAATCTACATAATTTTTTTTTTTATTGGAATTGTAATTAGCTTTAACTGCACTGAACCCCATACCGGATGCAACTGTAATATACATACATAGTTTTGTATGTATGTAAAACATAAAACTATCGTTTTATGAAAAATGGCTTTTAACAAACACAATCGAAATAATAGTAATAATAAATAGTAATAGTAAAAATAATTGTAATAATGAACATAATTCACATACTATAAAAATGAACATTATGTACAGAATATGCAAATAGAGAGAGAGGTAGGTTCCCACTCATAATATGAAGGTAATTAAGAATTTTTTTTATCGATGCATACACCGCTAATATTTTTTTATGTGCATCGCGCAAAAAGATAATTTATTTGCATAATTTATGACCGAAAAGTATTTAAAATTTGATGAGATGCACCTTTACTCTATTATGTTTGTGAACCAATGCCATTTCGAACTATAAAATATGTAATTATAGAGAATGGATTACGGGTCAGTTATTCATTAACCTGATATACACAGGTAGTCGTAATAGTCGCGGTATTTCACTTGTCATGATATAGTTTTGACTACCAAAATTTTTAACAGACGTGTCATCAGATTAATTTGATATAAATTATACAAAACATATAAAATCATATCAAATTATAGCAAATCTTCTCAAATCATATCAAATCATGTCAAATCATATCAAACCATATCAACTCATATTAAACCGTATCAGATCAAATCAAATCATAATCTTATTATATCAAATCATACATATCATGTCATATCAAATCATATCAAACCATATCAAATGATGTCAAATCATATCAAATCATATTAAATCATATCAAACATCATATCAAATCAGATCAAGTCATATATCGAATCATATCAAATTATATCAAATCATATCAAATTATATCAACTTATATCAAATCAAATCAAATTATATCAAATCATATCATATCATATAAAATTATATCAAATCATAACAAGTCATATCCAATCATACTAAATCATAGCAAACCATATCAAATCTTATCAAAAAATATTAAATAATGTCAAATAGTATAATAATATCAGATCATATCAAATTGTTTCAAATCATATCAATTCATATCAAACCATAATATCAAATCATATCAAGGCATATCAAATTCTATCAAATTTATATCATTCAATATCAAATCGTACTAAATCATATCAAATCATCCCAAATCATATCAAGGCATATCAAATCATATCAAATTCTATCAAATTTATATCATTCCATATCAAATCATTTCAAATCATATTAAATCATATCAAATCATATCAAAACATCCCAAATCATATCAAATCATATCAAATCAGATCAAATCATATCGAATCATATCAAATTATATCAAATCATATCAAATCATATCAAACCATATTAAATCATATCAAATATCATATCAAATCAGATCAAGTCATACCAAATCATATCAAATTATATCAAGTCATATCAAATCAAACCAAATCATATCATATCATATAAAATTATAACAAATCATATCAAATCATATCTAATCATATTCATTCATATCAAATCATATCAAATCTTATCAAAAAATATTAAATAATATCAAATAGTATAATAATAATATCAGATCATATCAAATTGTTTCAAATCATATCAATTCATATCAAACCATAATATTAAATCATATCAAGGCATATCAAATCAGATCAAATTCTATCAAATTTATATCATTCCATATCAAATCGTATTAAATCATTTCAAAACATATTAAACATATCAAATCATATCAAAACATCCCAAATCATATCAAATAATATCGAATCATATCAAATTATTTCAAATCATATCAAATCATATCAAGTCATATCAAATCATATCAAACATCATATCAAATGATGTCCAATCATACCAAATCATATTAAATCATATCAAATATCATACCAAATCAGATCAAGTCATATCGAATTATATCAAATTATATCAAATCATATCAAATTATATAAATTCATATCAAATCTAATCAAATCATATCAAAAAATATTAAATAATATCAAATAGTATTACATCATATCAGATCATATCAAATTCTATCAAATCATATCAATTCATATCAAATCATATCAAGGCATATTAAATCATATCAAATTCTATCAAATTTATGTCATTCCATATTAAATAATTTCAAATCGTATTAAATCATATCAAATCATGTCAAATCATATCAAATCATATCAGCTCATATTAAATCGTAACGAATCTAATCATATCATATCAAGTCATTACAAATCATGCCAAACATATCAAATGAAATCAAATCATATCGAATCATACCAAATTATACCAAATCATATCAAGTCATATCCAATCATATCAAATCAATGTGAAGTTAGCCCAGTTTTTCGTCCCAGAAAAAAAAATGAAATTTCCGCAAACAATACTATTTCATCTCATCCCAGTTTTCTCTATTTAAACTTGTATAAGACGGAATTTATTTTAAATTTTTTTTCTCAAGCCGTATACATACGTCGGATAAAAATCCGGGATTTTTCTATCGCATCGTTTTAACCAATTACATCACGTAAATTATACAACAGAAACGCCTCTTTTCATACAAAAGAGTTGAAAAAAATTGAAAAAAAAATCTCGGATGTAAAAATCCCGGATTTCCATCCGACGTATGTATACGGCTTCAACAACAAAATATCCATCCCAGATTTTTTCATTTAATTGTTCTTTTTGTACTCTGCGTACGAATAAATGATTAAAAATAATTTTTCGAAGTGAAATGATAATAATTGTATGTTTTGATTATAGATGAGAACAATATCAGTTTGAAGTTGGTAACAGTAAGGGCTTACAATTACTAAGAGGGCAATACTAGCCGTATGGGAGTGTTGGCGCAAATGGCCAAGTTCCATATGACCCCAAACAAGAATCCAAGAAATATGATTTGCAAGAAATTTGATGTTTTAAATGACCTATGGTACCAGATAAACTTTGACCAGTCGGACAGTACCAGCCATAGGGTAGAATTCGTGCAATCGGCCAGCTTTTGTATTGTTAAGAGTTGAGTTGTTGTTTCTAAAGGTTAATCTTTTACAATCAGAGAATTTTTTTTTTCTTAGAGGAAAAGCCATATGGAAGCGTAAGAAAATCAATCATTTTATTAGCTTCCATTAGGCATAAAAACTTCTATAAAATAAAATAAATTCAGTTTCAATGAAAGATAAAAAAATTCAGAACAGTGCTCTTGATGTTTTTAATGCCTATAGAGGCAGTTCATACCTGTAAATAAAAAAAATAAACTAAATTGAAATTTCTAGAATTTACCAATTTAATAATTGGAACAATATACTTATCCTTAAGTTAATCAGAGTCTGGGAAACCGATTAAAATCCTCATTACACGTTATCAGTGTTAATTCCTTTTTTAAATTATTTTTAATCATTTATTCATACGCAGAGTACAAAAACAACAATTAAATGAAAAAATCTGGGATGGACATTTTGTTGTTGAGAAAAAAAGTTCCGTCTTATACAAGTTTAAATAGAAAAAACTGGGATGAGATGAAATAGTATTGTTTGAGGAAGTTTCATTTTTTTTCTGGGATGAAAAACTGAGCTTACTTCACCTGCTAATCAATTAATCATATCAAATTATATCAAATCATATCAAATCATGTCAAATCAAATCAAATAAAATCATATCAAATCTTATAAAAAAATATTAAATAAATCAAATATTAAATAATATCAAATATTACCACATCAAAAATATGAAATAATATCAAATCGTATCACATCATATCAAAACATATCAAATCGTATAAAATATTCAAATCATATTAGATCATATCACATCATATCAAATTGTATCAAATCATATCAAGTCATATCAATTCATATCAAATCATATCAAATCATATCAAACCATGTCAAATCATATCAAATCATATTAAGTCGCGCCAAATTGTATCAAATCATATGAGAAGTCATATCAAATCATGTCAAATCATACCAAATTTATATCATTCCATATCAAATCATTTCATATCGTATCAAATCATATCAAATCTTGTCAAATCATATTAAATATGTAGTGAAAGTTATAATTCAGGATATTAGTTTTCAACACAAAGCACTGGTCGCCAATATTGTGTGCACGGCCATGATAAGTTCTAGATGTGAACTTTACATAAAAGTATTGCTTCGCGTTTGATCTTGCACGGAGGTTCTGAGCTATTTTTTTTTACTTACAATTAAATTTTTCTTTTAATATTATAGATAATTTCGTACAGTTAACTAACTTTAACTAATATTTTTATATGTATAATTATTTATTATTATTAGCATCTTTGTATTGTATTGAATCATCATAATTTAAACTTTTGTTAGATATATGTTGTGGTGACCCCTAATGTGCATATTCACACCAGGGTAACTTTTTCGTTTCTTTCCCCTTTACCAATAAAATCAGTTTTATCTGCGCCGTAATTTTTTGATTTTTATTGGTAAAGGGGAAACAAACGAAGTAGTTACCTGATACCTGGTATCCTAGTGTGGAATGAGCCAATTGGACTTGTTCTGTATGCCACCCTTTTGATTGAATAAAATAAAAAAAATAATGTCGAGATGCCACTTCGACTTAGCGATTCAAAGGAAAGATGATGTTTGAGGCGGGTAGTAATTGAAAAGGAGACGGAATGTGAAGAGAGTCTTAACGACGAGAGAGTTCCAATTAGAGCTGTCAAACGAACCAAGAGAGGAAGAATCATACGTAAATGTGAAGAGATAATATCGCGAAATATGAACAAAAAAATCCGATGAGAAAAGTCAACAGAGACATTAAGTGTCGACAACGCATTATGACAATTTAATTTGATGTCATTTGAATTATGTTACTATTCCCCAATGATGCAAAAAATTTGCACACACTAACAAGCACTTTGAAATAAAAGAAAAACAATTCGTCAAATTAGGGAAGCGGTTCTGCATCAATTACAGTTTAAGAATCAAGAATAATAGGTGGCACATTGGAGTGATAGTCTACAAAGCTACGATTTTCACAACGAACATCGTAAAGAAGCCTAAATAGAAATGCTGGCACGTTATCAAGCTGGCCGTATGAGGTTGAGCGCAAAGACTGTGAGCGAATGGAAGGAAAAGGGACCTGTGGAATGGAAAAATGAATCAATCCGAAAATAATTAAGATAATCGTGGGAAATTTTAAGGTACACACAACTCTAACGCTTAAATAATTATCAACAGTTTCATTGCATATAGACGCTTATCTCAAATCACGACACCACACACATGTATCATGATGAGGTGGTTTGCTAGTTATAACTCAAGAATCGAATCTACTGATCGAAAATATTTCCTCATGCCCTCAGTGGATGTTATTCTAAAAGATGCGACAAAACTTCTAGAAACTTGGTCCAATGACTGCATAATATACATAAATCAAAGAAGCAAATGGACATGCAAGCAACATAAACAGCAACATAAGCAACAATAAAGATGAATGACTTAGTCTCGATAAAGAACAATAATCAGCCACCTATACCAACTGGCTCCTTGCAAGGATTGTTGAATAATACATTAAAAGGAACTATTACAAAACTATAAGTGTTCTACTTCTCGACTATTGCGAACCACAACAAGGCGAAACTGAAAATGTGTCACAACGCGAATTTCAAAATTGTACCAATGTTGCTGGTTCTAAGTTTTGTTGCATTGCAATCTCAACAATTGTTTGTCCTGTATCAACAACTAGCCAGTTACTCTACAAAATCATCAAATTTATTCATCACCTTCTTTATATCTAGAAAATACAGGTGTATTCTTTGATTCACATTATAAACAGTAATAACAATGATGAGGTTCATTGTTATTACTGTTTATACCCGCGCAGTGAAGATTTTTTGAATGGAAGATGAGTTCCATTTAAAAAATCTTCACTGAAACTGAAAAGTAAACTTATCTACCAACTGAACGAAAGCAACAACACAACGAAAATCGAATACGACGATTCCAACAAGAACAGCTGCCAATATAGTCAACCATTGGGCCTATTTTTCAATTCAACCTGAGCAAGCAGTGCGCTGTCAAAAAATACTCTGTGTTTTTTTTTTATTCAACCTGAGTAATTTTACTCTGCACACTGTGTTTTTATTTGTGAACTGTACTTACATTGCCGGTCTCCACTGCATATTTTTCTCGTGAAGGCGGTGATACATGCACAGATTTTGCCTTTAAGGCATAAAAATTATGCTCGCTGATTGGTTAAAATTCGGCCATCTTGATTCGCCTTATAGGCAAAAATTTTAAATTGAACATTTCTCAATTTTGTATAAGGCAATTGTTCTTGCCTTAAAGGCAAAATCTGTACATGTATCACCGCCTTGACGGAAAAAAAATCTAGTACATTTTTTTCTTGTGACATTTTTTAGTACATTTTCCAAAATACATACGCAAAAATGGTTTTGAGCATGTGCATTGAAATTTTGTCAAGAGAGGAAAAGATCAAAATATTCAATATTTTTATCATGATGTTGTGCCAATTGAGCATAATTTGTGTTTTTATGCTTAATTTTGAGCGTACATTATATTATTTTGACATTTTTAATTAAAAAATCGTGAATGTTTTTGTTTGTTAGAATCACAGCATAGCACACTATCTAAAATGACAAAGCAAATAATTTTTTTCTACGTAATCAAAACAGAGAAAATACGTCTAGTTTTGAAGATTGTAGTAGTAAGTATACTATACTAATAATGTCATGAGCCGAAGCCATTTATTTTTTGTCACGAGAAAAATATGCAACCAGCCAACACCGAGCATACTCGGTTCTTTAAATTTTACTCTGAACAGAATGAAAGTGTACGAAGATATGCATACTGGATCATTTGGCACTGCACAACCTTTGCTCGGTGTACAATACGCAAGGCAAGCCTGCTTGCTCGGGTTTAATTAAAAAATAAACCGAATAATTCAATTTCGGTAAGCTCAACTATTTTTCAAAAACTCTGGGGCAACCTGATCGAAAAATCTGTACTAAAACGGAATTTTACCGAAGTAAACGATTTACACAACTATGCCATGAACATATTTTTGTGATAACCAGATATTGTTTTACATCGAGATGTGGTTTCATTAGTTCGAAACCAAACTTCCAAACAGGCTACTAATATTTTTGATGTCAACAATAGTGTTAAACAATTATTTCATTACAATTTTATTGTTCAATTCAAATAATTATTGTCACAAGTTGTATAGAAGCGGACCTATACAACTTTTGTTATAAAACACATCACGTCTGTTACATTAAACCGAATTCAATCTATCGATTCCGTTGTCTAGCTAAATATAGAAAATAAAATTTGAAAGATCCTAATCGTTTTCTCTGAACAATTTTAATTGTATAGAAAAATATATATTTGACGGACGGTTAGACAAGCAAACGTAAAATGTAAACACCCCAAACCGGACAAAATCACCTAAAAAGGAAGTACATAACCTGAAAAATTATATTGCATTGGGTGCACAAATAAAAGCAAAATCAATTTACTATTTGCGGTGTTCTTTTTAAAATAACTGAATTTAAATTGAAGTGTACACAGTACGTGCAACTTTGGTTTTGCGCAAAACTACTGTACCTACATCTCAACTATATTTTCAAATACCAAATAAAAAAAAAACGAAAAAATAAAATTAGATAACCACATCTCTTAATTTAATTAAACTAATCTAACACCTTCCTCTCTATGTACATTGTTCATCATACTCGTAGTAGATCTAGAACAGACAGTCTACCACTGCAATAACAACAAAATTATCGATGTTGAGCAGAATTGCTTTAAACAGACGAACTAAAGAATACAAATATTTTTCCTCATCCGCCTACTTCTTGTACGATTTATTTAAGCAGTACAAACGAGTAACATAATCAAACAGAACAAAAAAAAATATTCTAGTTTATGAAAAATGCAAGAAGTAGAAAAAATACCGGAACCATTCAATTTTATAGTGAACTGAATATTAACTAGGCATCCTTGTACATTACAAATACTTAACACTGGGTATTTTTGAAAAACGAATGAACGAACGATCACCATTTTTAATGTCTTTTGTTATAAAAATACTTAGCTGAGAGAAAAACAAAGTTGCGGGCAGACTCGGCAGTAACAACCTAAAGTAGTGACTTGAAAAATGTTGATATTGCAGATCAAAATTATCCGTATCAACGAGCATCCCCAATAGAATTCCTTATGACGTTTTCCTTACAGAAAAGTATGAAAAAAAATTTGAGAACTAATTCTTTTTTCTCTAGTTTTGTTTTCATACTTTTCTGTAAGGAAAACGTCATAAGGAATTCTATTGGGGATGCGTTGTCAATAGTCATCACTCATCAGAAATGCCGGTAGTGAAAATATGGGGTTGGGTTTGTTTGCCCAAAAAAAAATTCTCCAAAATCGTTTGCCCAAAATTTTTCCCCCAAAAAAATTTAGCAAAATACTGTTTTCCCAAACATCGTTTCGCCATTTTTTGGTCAAACTTTTTTTTCCAAAAAAGATCACCAAAAATCCCAAAATTTTAAATTGGATGTTAAAATTTTGGGATTTTTGGTGATCTTTTTGGCAAAAAAATGCAACAAGTATTAAAGTGTTAAATATTGTTATAAAATAATAAAATGCAAAATGATAATAGAATGCGTTGATTCGTGAATGTGTGGCAGTTACACATTTACAAAAAATATACACATATTACAAAACAATTAAAATAAAATGGAATAACAAAGGCAAAGATTTGTTGTGTCATGTAGGATTCAGTTACTACATTGATGTTAAAGCCGTGGATAAAAATCGTTTTTATTGGGGTTGAGTGGATCGCCGCAAAAAACAATGTAAGGCACGGTTAACAACAAAAAATGAAAATGGACAACATTACATCGTTAATGAACCTTCAACACATGTGCATGGTACGACAGCGAGCGACTTGCCAGTACGCTTCGCCAATAATAAAATAAAAGAGGCCGCCAGCACTACAAACAAACATCCAGCTGCGATAATAAGGGACAGTATTGTCAACTGCCGAACAACATCTAGGATACATTTACCTACCAAAGAAGTGCACAAATCCTAACATAAAGCGAGTTCGACAATCCTTTGTTAAAGAACCAACTACAGTCCGTGATATAAATATTCCCGAAAATCTAAGAATAGTAGACGGTGTTGAGTATATCTTACTTATGGGCACAATTAAGTCATTGCGAATGCTCAAAAAAGCAGACTGTTGGAACATTTGACGTTGTTCCATGCATAAGTCGCGAAAATATTATGACGAAATGATTTAGGAAGTATTAAAAGTTGTCTGTGACCATTTCATAGGTTTGAAGCCAAATTTTGTATTGGCTGATTTTGAGAAAGCTTCCACTTCTGCTCTCAAGGTTCTATTGTTGTTTTTTTCATCTTGGCCATAAATCATCTGGCGCCGCGTACAGAAAGAAGGACTTGCAGCTACATGCGGTACAAATGACGCTGCCGCTCACGAAACATTGTCGTTTGGTTTGGCAGAAATTATGTTGTTAACAACAAACGAACCAACAAACATCCACGCTATTCAGCGCATTTTTGGTCTGTTTATGAGTAAAATTGCGAAAGCTTACCGCGAGGCGCGAACCACAAACAACGTCGAAGCTTGGCATAGACGGCTTGAAATAATAACGGAAAAAGCGCACGTCGGAATATAGTGCCTAATTGAGCATCTCCGTAAAATATACCTTTACCTACCCTGCATATCATGTGGACAAGCATGCAGCTGGTCATACGTGTATTCTTTCCAATATTCTGGTTAAACGGAAGAAAAAAATAAAATCAATAATTTCAAAAAAACAGAATTATTCGAAGATTGAACACTTGCGTTCAATTTGATCGTTCAATTTTGTTATGTATTTTAATTTAAATTTGTTAATTTATGTTTGTTACGTTATTTTATGTTATATGTACATAAATAAATTATAATTTTGGGTATTCAACTTTTAGAGTAATTAGTTTGAGCAATTTCTTTTTGGGGAAATTCGATTTAGGGAAAGGATTTTTGGGGAAGTGCTTTTTGGGGAAATTTTTTTTGGGTAAACATATCTCTCCTGAAAATATGAACCTAACAATCGGAAACATGTCGATACTCTGGAAATTACGACTAACAATTGAAAAACCGTAAAATGTCGACAAATTGAGATTTCTGAGATAATTTAAATTTATATTTACCAATATTTTGAGAGGGGTGATATTTTGTTTTTTTCTGACTATTAATAAAATGGTTCTTAACGCAATATTTTGCCAGATGGACATCGATCTGGTTATTCACGAACAATAATCCTAGATAGGATTTGAGATTAGTACTGGGTAAGTTTTTGTTAGAGAATCTTATTCCAAATATACCAACATTTTTTCAATAAAATGATTTATAAAATAAGATTTTTTCTACCACGACCAACGCAAAAATGTTAATAAATGAAGTGGATTCACCAAACGGAAGTTTAAGAGCCCCTTCATAATTTTGAAAAGTTGTGATTTATTAGATTGAAAGTAAGAAATCCAAAGTAGGTAAAGTTACATCGGGAGCTCCCCAAGCATCCCACATAGGACCCTAAATGTTTATTGTTTTTATTGATCGAATTACAGATATCATAAGAGTGGTGTGTCCACAATAAGTTGCATTTGAATATATCTCTCTCTGTCTCTGGCACTACTTCCCATCAAGGAATTTGGCCGCCTCAAATGAGGTTTTCATAATCATATTTTCATTTCAGATAATGAGTGATTAATTCATTGATCCTAAACCAGCCGTGAAAATTTTTCCTTGTCATCACAGGGAATCGAACCTGGGACCTACCGTCGCTGGAGCAAGCATGCTGACCACTTTGCCACCGGGGCGGCAAAGACTTGAATATCAGCAAATGTTATTCCATAGAAAAAGAAATCCCATGTTCACATGGGAAGTATGACAATAACATACCTTTTCACGAGAAAGTGGCCATATAATACCAGAAGCCTGAATTAGAACCTCTGCACTCTTGAAAATAGAAGAATCCTGTCGCATGCCGCTTTTATACGAAATGTTTCATTATAGATTTACCATACATTACTGAAAATCGTTGACTTCATGTTACGAGAAGGAAACTACGTAATCGCCCATTGTTTGACCTTGAATAACATGCCACTAATTATGAAGATCACAACCCAATGAATAGATTCATTAGGTTTAATGTCATATATGATGAGCACGGTTGCAAAATTACTTGAATTATTTTAACGATAAATTCTAGATAAGTACACGGGCCATTCGTCGCTATTCATCAAGTAAACCAGTAAGTTTACAAAATTCGTTAAGAGAATCACTTATCTCGAACCAAATTAACCTCAGCGAAAACGTAATAGGTACCAGGGATGATATTTCCAATAATATAGTATCTTTTCGATACTCTGGCTGTATAAAAAGTACTTAGATACTTTTGTGCCGTTTTCAGCACTTTTGAGAAAATTCACAAATTATCAATCGTAATCCGTTTATGGGACAACTTTTGTAGAAGATAAGAATTACAAAATGCATGGAGTGGCCCATCTAGCATTTGCAATTCAAGTAACGGTTATTCCCAGTATGGAAACACTTACGTCAATCGTGTTATGACAGAAAATTAGTCTAATGTTTGACATTTACGAAATGGGTCGCTTTACGTTTGAACAAAATTGGGAAATTATTGAAAAATTACTTTCAAAGTGGTGAGTCTTCTACCCAAACCATAAGAAATTTACATGGACAATTCAGTAGAAATGAAATGGCTACAAGGCAATTTGGATCAATTTGTGAAGGGAGTTCGTGAAAATGGATTGTTATTGGATAAACTAACAAGTGCACGTGCATTTACAGCACGTACAGCCGAGAACATTGCATCTGTTGCTCAGGATGTGTCTGAGCATTCACCAACACCAACTCGCCATCGTGCTCAAGATTGAACATTTCAATCAGTTCTGTGATGAGAATTTTGCATAAAGACCTCGGTATTAAGGCGTACAAAGTTTTCTGCAACGTTTTCGGTTCAAGCAACGTTTTCGGTTTGCTAATTATGCTGTGGAACGAAGAAGGGGCTCAGAAAATCCACACGTATAACGTGTTTCGAAAATGAACAAGGAGCGTGTAAGGTCAATGGGGAGGGAAGCGTTACCGAGAATTGAGCTTGCATTCTAGAAGGCCCGCTCAAACCAAATTTCTACGGTTAAGCGTTTAATTATTTTGGTTCCTACCGTGGCGAAATTATATGGAAATATCGACAATTTTCTACATTTTCAGTTATCGCTAAAGTCGAATTTATGTTACGTGTGTCAGAATTCTCCGGAAAAGTTTATCGCACTTTGAAGTGAAGTTGGCTGAGATTTGCCCTAACAATCACAATGGATTTAATTTGTCGAAAGAAATATATTTTAATTGAAAGGGGAAAAAAGGAATTATAAAAGGGAAGTTTGTTTCCAAATCAAATATTTTGGTTGGTTAGTTGGTCTCTTTCAATGCCCTCAGTGTGTGATTTGTCGGGAAAAATTTGACGCACTTAGAAATGAAGTAAGCCGATTATCGTTATGTTCTTTATTTCTTTAAAACGAACACAAAAAATAAAATTTGAATTTTTGTAAAAAATAATAAACATCAAAAAAATAACCAGCAAAGTTTTTCTTATTGGACAAAAACAAATAAATTTAAGCATTAGTATCTCTGTGTCAAAATTTAAAGCGAGGTAAACACTTTTGAGAGTTGTACGATACTGAGTCTGTTCATGACGATTTAAACTCAAAAATTTAACATTTTATCATTATTACATTTCCGTCTGTAGAGTTCAAACAGGGATATACGAAGATTTTGCCAAATGCCACGACAATGTTCACCAGTTGGATAGCAGGTTCTTATAGATGGGTCGATCTATAAATGGGCAGTTTTCATGGCCGTTTAAACACTTAGAAAGTATGCTAGTGAAGTTTACCCAAACTAATCCAAAAAATACAACAACAACAAATGTATTGTAATAGTTATAGTATTGGTGTAAGTATACATTCAGGCGAATTTATATTGCATAATTTAGACGAGATGTGATTTTTTAATTGGCCTTAGATACATTCCAAAGTCATTCTAAGTATTTTCTAAGCATTTAGCATGAACTTCAGTGACATTGGTACACTGTCTAAACACATCGAGTGTCCGAAAATTATTTGTTTTTCTAATTATTCTGACTGGTCTCATGAGATTTAAAATGTGTTTTTTTAATGGGCCTTAGGTACATTCCAAGGTCATTCTAAATATTTCCTTAGCATTTAGCATGAACTTCAGTGGCATTGGTAGACTGTCTAAGCCCAAACGGGTGTACCTAGTGAATTAATTGTATTTACATTTAGACAGTGTAGTTTTGTTTGGATTTAAACAGTGTACCAATGTCACTGAAGTTCATGCTAAACTCTTAAAAAAATACTTAGAATGACTTTGGAATGCAACTAAGGCAAATTAAAAAATCACATTTTGAAATATCATGGGACACCCTATCAGACCCCTTAGAAAATCAAATAATTTACTAGAGACACTCGTTTGGGTTTAGACAGTGTACCGATGACAACGAAGTTCATGCTAAATGCTTAGAAAATACTTAGAATGACTTTGGAATGTATCTAAGGCCAATTACAAAATCACATCTCGTCTAAATTACGCAATATAAATTCGCCTGAATGTTTACTTACACCAATACTATAACTATTACAATACGTTTGTTGTTGTTGTACTTTTTGGATTAGTTTAGATAAACTTCACTAACATTAGAAAGTAGAATTTTGTTATTTTTCGAAGGAGAAAATACGTTTTCCTTGTCGTCTGACACTCAAAAATGACACTCAAATTTACATAGCGGAAATTCTCACGAATAACGGAGCATCATACTTGTACGGTGGATGGCCATAGGAGTCTTGAACGTATAAAATTCAATTTGTAGATGTTTTAATTCCATTAGGAGTATTTTTTTTTCATTTTTCAATGGAAAAGTATGTTTCCCGTGTCCGTATATTTGAATGTTACTTCCACGACCAACGGAATTTATCACTTTTGCTCGAGATAGCCATAAAGTTTCAGAACACAATCTTGCTGAAGAATAAGTCGACTCTCTTTAGATTTTAAAAGTACAATTTGGTCCGTCCTAAGGAGTTCATTTATAAAAAATCAACTGTCAACCAAAAAATTGCTTTGAATAAAAACAAGCAGTATGGGGTGAGAAAATCAAGAAAGTATCGGATGAAAAAGTATCGTGGAATGAGAAATACGTATTTATATAAAGGTGAAAAAAATCTGGGGAGATTTTTAATACTTACGCTGCTAATGGTATTTTTTTTAAATCTTGAGATGTAAGCCTATGATAATTTCAAAGTGGAGTGTTTTGGTTGGCTGTTTTACTCTCTTCCAAAACTCTCAATCCAATTTGTCCGGAAAAATTTAGAGCAGGTTAGCATAAAGTTGCCTTAATGGTGACTTGGAAGGAACTTTGGAAAGCACTTTACGCGGTGTATAAACAAACACGAAATTCGTAATATTTTTTATTCCTATTTCAAAAGCACCTACGCAAAAATTATAGAGATTACAGTTTAATGTGCTCAAAGTAATCTAATAGTTACGTGGAATTAATTTAACGCACCTCTTTCCAGAATCCAGTCCGCAGTTCCAGGCTTAGAAAATATTAAAGATGCTAAAGGTTCTTGGCGTAAAGATCCTTGACGTGAAGCAACCTTCTTAATTTTAATTACTGTCTAATAAACAGATGCAGTTCTTGTCCTCAAATAAAATCGAATATCAATCAAAACAGATTATAATAAATAAATAAATAGTCTTCTTTCAAAACGAACCATTTTAAACTTTCTATATTTAAAAACATGATGAGCCTTTATTGCAATAAACCAGTAGAAATCAAATTACCCACAAATACGACAGAATTGCAAGAATTTTTTCTTTCAGCTCCTGCAAAATGCTATTTTGATGTGCGTCAAAACAGACTGAAAATTGATCATAAGCGTAAGACACAAGCAACTGTCATGATAGTAGAAAATATCACGACAATTATATCTTAAAAATAATTCGACTGAACGACTATACTTTACGCATTTAATTGTCATGTTAGTTGTGCGAACTTAACTAGAATTGACCTCACAAAGTCACAACTCAATTACAATAATAAGCAAATAGACACACATGGCCCATCAAAATACTTAGTAAACGATTAAAGGATTGAATTACCATTTATCATATATACCAACCCTGCCTTCCGGTATATGGTATACCGTATACCCGACACGTCCATAATAAATGACATAAACACAAAATTCCACCTTGAAATTAAAGTAAATAATAAAACAAAAACCTAAGTAAGTACCATGTGTACCTTATCAAATTTACACAATTAAAACGAATCCACATTCAATCGAATCCCATTACTACAAACAATACAATATACATACGACATAAGTACATATGAGCTCGCATGCGATATTAAATTTCATCACAGCACAGCTTATATAGTTCATATAAGAAAAGACTAAACATATTTTTTCTAATTAGAAATATTCTAAACATACGTACATATATGTAACAACAACAATATAAGACATAGTTCCAAGAGACTTTTTTTTATAAATTCATTACTCAACAATAATACCGGAAATCCATTGCATTCCATTTATTTCATTTCGAACATAGCAACAACAAAATGCCTTTAGGTAACTAACGTTAAGCGAACGAAAAAAAAAAACAAAATTCTGCAATGTACCAACAATATCTTATAAGATTCGAATTAAGCGCGGCATCTTACATACACCATCACAATACGGGACGATGGATGTTCCGTAACTTTAGATGCGTCTAGTTTTTTAATGGCCGCCTACAATTTACGAGATGGATCTTCTTTATACGACGATTAAAAATTAATTTATCATAATTCGTTGTTGTTGTCAAATAATTCGTAATATTCGTTACAACATCAAACCATTTTTTTTCTCATTTACATTTTGTTTGCCATTTCATTTTCTCCGGTGTATTTGGTTTCGTTCGGTCGATGACGGCAAATACACCAACAAACTAATTTACGTCGTTTACGTATAGTTTACTCGTTCATAGTAGTATTGTTCATAACACATCACAAACACTAATAATTTGGAGGGGAAATTTTATACAATCATAAAAACTCAAGCGATATATCGTGTGAATGTATATGTAATACTTTTTATGGCGCCAAACGAAAACGTTATCATTATAAGGTAAATTAGAATGTGTTGGTAAACGACGCTAGCGGAGGAATACATGACGTCGCACTCTATGACGTTTTTTTAGTGGTTTGTATTGTATTTGTGTATGAGACTATATTGTTGTATGTATATGCCGGTAGAGTAGAAATTTCGATTGTTTTGTGTTGTCAAGAATGTTTTATATACATATTTTGAAATTAGAAAATTAGAAAAATATTTTTAGATACTATATGTAATATGGTAGAGAGACGAAAGCGGCGAGCACACAGACAACCCAAAATGGCACAGAAATTATGTTTGATTACAGCGCACAGAGTAAGTGAAACAAACGATGGAATGGTGATTTCGTCTTCCGTATATATTGTCATAGGGTGGCAGAGAAGCGCGCGCGAATCGATTTCATTCGGAATTTTTGTTGTATTGCCGGTACATGGTGTTGTAGAAAGATTAGAGACGAGAATGCCTTCTTCGTTGGGTTGTTTTCATATTCTTATATTTTGTGCAGAGTATTTGTCTCTTGACGATAAGAGATGATGTTGGTGTAGGAAAATGGAAAATTGATTTTCCTCTTCATTTTTCTTTTTGTTTTGGTTTAGGTTTAGGTTTTGTATTGCTTGCTGGTGCTGCTTTCGGATAGATTTTAGTTACAGTTGGATTATTGATTTAGGGAAATGGTGATTAGGCATTGTGGTAATCAAGTTTAAGGTGTAGGCTGGGGTGATTTAATATAATTAGGATTTTTACCACTTGAACTGGTTTGTGAAATAGATTTATCAACATATGGTTACTGTACATTGTAATAACTAGTCGGAAGAGGTCAAGGTAGTTTCTAATTTTCTAATACATTTTCTAATTTCGTATTCTACCGAAAACATAAAACAGTTTTGACAAATTGCCAAATAACAAAACTATTTTTTAATCAATGCTGATGTAATCTTTTTCTCTGATTGCAATAAAACTATTCTTTATTGATTATCCAATTAAAGTTTTTGTGGTAAAGTACGGAACACGGAAAATGTATTACGTAATGGAAGGAGGTAGGATAGAAGACATAACTGCCGTACATTTTTTATTTATTGGTACGGATCATAATTTTAAATACAAATTTTAATATTTAATATTATTTTGGCGCCAAAAGTGCGGGGACTATTTTGAAATAATCTTCAATAGTTTGGTTCAAATAGTTTTTGAAACGGTTTTTTAAATGTCAAATTAATTTGCAACAATTAATTGGACAAATTTCACGATACGGTAATTTGGGATTTCTTTAAAATCACTTGAATTGGGTATATTTAGCCCAATAACCCATTCTCATGATTACGCTTACTCCGCATCAGCCCCATTGCTGCCCTTTTAAGCTAAATTCTAAACGAAATTAATCTCAAATGACATTTAGATATTTTTGTTATTGTAGTAGACCGGAGAATAGATTTGCATTTCTGAACCAGTATGTACTTCTAGCAAAATATTTCCTTAAGTTTTGCTATTCAATAACAGCACAGAACTTGGCAATCGATATTTCCATAATTGGAGTACATAATAGGTGCCATGGACTAGCTGTCATTTCCGCAATGGAGGGTATATAAAAAAGGAACAAAAATAATCAAGTTTCTCTTCCTCGTCTATGCGACTCATCCTCTTGTGGTTGTAAATGACACGTTGGAGAGGTTTTCGCTAAGCTACCTGTCAGAACCGTTGCGTTTGCTTTGGAACTATGTGAAACCACGCGGAGAAATCATAAATGGTGATTTGTGAAGTGTTACCACCCCGAGAACAGTTGAGAAACTGCCACTAGTTGTCAGCAAGAGATGACTTTTTAATTACATAGACTGGCTGGTCCTGGTAGAGATTCGATAAACCATTCCATCATTAACTTGAATATTTTACCCTCAATGGGAGCAGACCAAATCCCTCTCTGGGATGCAGCACCAGAATAAAAAAACACTTTTCAATCGATTGAGATCAAGAGATGGTCAAACTAAATGAAACTAAGCCATTTATGAAGCTTAATTGACGATGAAACTCGGTTGTAACTCGTTTCTCTGTGTAAATTAGCAACGTCTGGATCTGTTTGTAGAATCGTAATCGAAGGATTTGTATCAGACTCCCTTTTGAAAGAACATCTGGCCTCCTTGATATCACTAGGACTTCGGCCAAGCAACCTAGCGATATCAAGAAGGTGAACAGGAGCAAAAGTGAATTCTTAGCAGCACCCAGTAGTATCTCCATGGCAAATCTCGAAGTAATTTTGTACTTACACCGAATTAAATTCTGAACTCGGATGACTTTGACATTTTAGTGTTGCCTGATGATTTTGTTTTATTTTAATGAGATGACATACTGAACTAACTTCTCAAAGACATAATCTCATTCAAAATTCATGTGTTATACCCTCAATTATATCCCACACATCAACTTTGGCCGTGCAATTTTCAGCGACAAAAATATTGGATATAAAACAAAATTGATATTTTTTTCATGCGTGGTGTTTGATTCGCTAATCCAATGAAATCAAAGCCTACTATAGTTTCACTAGAAATTCCAAACCTTCTTTTGATTTGTTTGTTTTAGATCACACTGTAAATCATAAAAGGATACGCTTAAGCATGTCCAATTGATCTTAAATTACGAACAAAAATAATTTTTTATCTTTTATTGATCTTCATTCTCGTCTTAAAAACATAAAAGAAGCATGAAACCTTTTTATAAATTTATTGAAACTGTAATTGAAACCGAATGACTTTCAAAAAAATTATTCTAAATAAAAATTGATCACAGTTTTAGATGAGACGGGGGCATAATTCGGTACTTCACTAAACTGTATACGATTTGCGGGAAAAAATATGTTAACGATCGTTCGTAATCAGTTCATTAAAACACTTTAAATTGTGCCAATCCTATATAGATATTCGTTTGAAGTATGTTCGCAATGATTGTAAATATGTTTGATACCGCGTGCACCGAACATTCAATTCCGCGAATTTTAATTTTGATATGTAATCAAAATTTATGTAAACATAGTGGATTTTCCATTCACAGCAATTTTTATGTGGGCTGATAACGTGTTCAATATATTCATAGCTCCACAGCGACGAAGAGGGTTTTATGCATATACTATACTGAAGATGATTACAAATTTTCTCGCACTTGATGGGTTTCCCGACTCAAATGACATAAAATAATATTTAATATGTTAATTAGTGTTTATTGATCGAGGATATAGGGATTAAACGGTATATGTAGGCGGCATGTTCTTATTTTTCATCAACATTATGACATTTTTTCAGTATATTGTTTGTATTGGAGCGGTGGATGTGGTGGGCTTAAGTAACATTTAATTGACAACAAGGAATTAACATACTTTTTTTTGTGTTGTCTCTCTGTACAACCGCAAATTTGGTGAAGTTTATACAGTATCATGAATAAATTATATACGAACTCGAAATTTTTTATGTATGTGCAGAAAGAGGGTTACGATATTTTTGTAGATGTTGTTGCGGAAGGATATGTTACGAGATATGTTAGGGGCTATATAGAAGTAAATACTTTAACAAAAGATACGACCTAGTTTAATGAAATTCGCGGCTATATCTTTTTTATCCAACCGAAAAATGAGTTGTATAATCCAATGCTAGACCGTTCGTATATACTAAACAGATAAAAAAAAGATTCCGGAGATGTGCTGGCCTCTAAGATGAAAATTGTCTGAATAAAGTACAACTTACTATTCTTACGGGTTATTCAGCCTTAAACATACCAAATAATTTTTTTTGGTAGAATGACATTAAACCATCAAGCAGATGGAATTTTAAAGATTCATTCGTAAAAGCTGTAATTCAACTAAATTTTCTAAAAATTCTCCTGACCAGTATTGTAAATATGCTTATAATTGAATGATACATAATCGATCCTAACATCCTACGATAACTGAAAAATGTCACATTAAAATATTTTATTGTTTAAGGGGATATGTGAAATATTATACAAATTAGACTCATACCACTCTATTCCCAGACACTAATACGTCCTATAGCTTTATAAACTTATCTCGTTGTGGCCGGCTGTTACCCATCCGAATTTGACAAGAAATAGACTTAACCCTTTTTTCGCTGGCAGTAGTGATATATTCCTCGATGTTTATAATTAAAAAATTAATATATTTAAAATATCTAAATCCCTCAACATCTTAAAACTAAGCCAATCCAAAAACAAATTCTACGCATTTATTGCTTGCACTAATAATTCCCAGTGAATTGCCTGAAATTGGATTTTGTATGCTTTTCTCAGCTTGACAATATGTATACGTATACTGTTCTAGTGTTCAGTTGGGCAAAAGAGAAAAAAATCAAAATATTTTTTACCACGTTATTATGGAATGGTTCAACCACCATCCCGCAGAGTTCACTAAATACGCAAAGGCGTCTCTCACGGTGATTTTGCTGACTAGATCTCAGGGTTTTGAGTCCTGGGGAAGTTGAGGATTGCGTGTTCCTGGCCTAAACCGTGTAACAGAATAAAATAAAAATCAAAAACAAACTATAAACTGAATTTAAATGAAAGACACCATAACTCGTCGACTGAAAATTGAGGAACCATAATACATTTAATAAAAGCCGGGTGTGCCCACCCAGAGATGACCGGATCTCCCCTAGTCACAAGCACTCAGTCTGCTGAAGAGAACCTACTCCGAATGACCCATCGACCCGAACGACCGGTGCCTAGCCACAACGAAGCAGCATTAGAGGGTAGGGACATCTCTCCAACAGACCAGGCCCCTCTTTACCCGGAGAGAAATTTAGCATACTTTCGACAGCATGCCGAAGTGCCACGGGGAGATCGTGTTAATTTTACGATCATCCCAGAATGGACGACACATATGCTGGACTGCCGAGGGGATGATGGGGAGTGACGAGCCCAGTCTGTAAACATTGAACCGACACAGAATAAGACACCCCCTCCCCACATATCGAACCGAAACCATTTAGAACTTCATTTTATTTATTTAACAACAAAGAACTTAAATCAAACAACCAGGCTAATCCTGGGTCAAAATAAAACCAAAAGAAAAGAAAATAAGGCCAAATGCAAAGAATTATACGCCGTACGGTTTTATTTTATTATTCAAATATAAATAAAAAAATTTGGCCCAACGGGAAAATAAAAATAAATCGGACCAAAGGATCGAACGTAAAAATTTTGAGGGCGAAAAATAATTAAACAAAAAATGGTCGCTAAACGGGATGAACTTTGAGGCAGAAACTAACGTACAACCCCGGTCGCGCGCACGCCCTCTTTAATTTGGTGCTCGATTACATTTTGAATGAAAAAATAAAACAAAAAAAATTGTATCTTTGTTGACCTTCAGCAAGGTCCTACTGAAAAGGGTTGGGCGTCTTCCCGCCTTTGATAAAAATGATACGACTGGCCTCAACTGGCCGCCGTCAATGATGGGCGTCTTCCCGCCTTTGATAGAAATAATAATACGGCTGACCACCTGTAACCACAATTCCGTTGTACGTCTTCCCGCCTTTGTTAAAAAAAACCCACCGTGGGACCTCTTCCCGCGTTTTCATAAAAAAACTACAAATGTGCGATTGGCCACCTGTAAGGTTGGGTGTCTTCCCGCCTTTGGTAGAAATAATAATACGGCTGGCCTCAACTGGCCATCGGATCCGTCGAAAGTGAAGTACCCTCAACTGGCCATCCGCACACTAAATCCAACGAGGCTGCACGTCCGCCGGTATATCAGATGGAATGGCCTTGGTTAACCACCCGGATGTTGCGGTATTTCACACCGCTGAAAACCAATTTCAATTAGCCTGTTGGCCACCCGTATTGATGAGCGTTGGCTCGCCGAAAAAACCGTAAAATATAACGATGTGCGCCTTTCGCCAAAACCCCAGAAACAATTAAGTGGCCTCAACTGGCCATCCGTAAATAATTTGTTTGGCGTTGGCTAGCCGAAAACCGTTAAATATAACGTTGGGCGTCTTTCGCCAAAACCGTAGACAAAAAAATGAAGTGGCCTGAACTGGCCACCCACAAACAAACTGCTTGGGCGTTGTGATAGCCGTTGAAATACAGCGCCGTTAGACAGTCGCGGCGCCCGCAGCTAAGACCCTTGAGAATACAGAAATTTTGTTTTATTAGACTATCCAATAAACTTTCATTTGTCGTGTCACACCCGATTATTTTATTTTTATATATCGCGCTGACCATACCAAAAACAAAAATAGTTTATATATTTTTCCTCTTTTATCCCAAATTAATTACAGAATTTTTTTTATAATTTAATGTCTACTTTACAAAAAAAAGCTTTTAATTTTGTCACATTCAAAATCAGACTTCTCTTAATTTTTTTTTACTTTTAAACAAACTTATTCAAAATTCCTTACTCAACTTTATTTTTTCACATTCCAAACTGAGCTAACTAACAAAAAAAATTCTTCCACCAAAAAATAATCTAGAAGAGTACTTTTCCGTTGTTGACGAGAGTTGTTTTTTGTGCGTGTGACTCCCTTGCCCATTCCCACCGTGCATCAATCGCATACACCAAAACGAGAAACACACAAAAGAAAAATCCTCTACACTTTAGCTACTCGCACACACGCACAAGGATTTTACTAATAATGTCAATCTACAGAAGACAATGCCATCCATAAAATGCATCAATCAAACGACTAAAATTTGAAATCAAAAACAAATCGAAATAAAAACGGGAAAAGAGCACTGTTATGACCATGGAGTCGTTTCGCAATAAACCGCACTCATTTATCACAAATAAATTTCTTTTTTTTATTCTTGGTAAAGAGTTTGTTAACATGTGCGAATCCGAGAGTTCCGTCCCCTGGCTCAAGAGGACCTCCCTTCTAAGTTACCACACCATCAGTCCATCGCATTCAACCGTTCAACTGATCGCCGAAAATTTTTACCATGGTAAACAAAACGAGCAGGGTTTCGTAATATTTTTGAAAAGGTTGGGCCCCTGGGTCTAGATGCTGCATCCAATTTTTCCAAAGTATCAATTTTTTAAACTCTTTTTTTTAATTAATCACAGAAATTTCGTCACACTTGTGTCCATCTACTCGACTTAGCAACGTATTTTTTCGTGACCACACGAAAAAATTAAATTGTATTTTATAATAATTTGATTGTTCGTTACCTCACTTCTATTTGAGCCAACTTTCTTGCCACTTAGCTGGAATTCGGGAATTACCTCAGTTTAACACTGTAACCATGGCACATGCAAAAGGATTTGAAGTGCTTGATTGTACATCTGATCAAACATTTACCAATCACATAACATGTGAGAGATCGTTCCCACCTGATTTTTGTCAAATGACAGCTTTTCTAAACAACTTCCATAAAAAATAAAATTCAATCTCAACTGTTTGGCTCACCAATGAAATACAAATCTATTTGGAATTCCACCCTACATACTAATTTTGAAAGAGGGTTAATAACTAATAATACTTCTTCGTAATTTGGATCCAGCGAAATTAAGCAACGGGACACGACTTCAAGCAACAATTATTACTGGTAGAAGTAAAGGAGAAAATGTGCTACTTCCGTGCATTCCAATGATTCCCACCGATTTACCTTTCGAATTCAAGCAACACAATGATTCATACAAGAGCAACACAATGATATGATATGATGATATGATATGATTGAGGCGTACAGGCCAGCCATAACGGCGATCCTAGGTACGTTACCATAATCCTGAAATATCAACAATCAAATAACAAATTATATCTGAATGCGAATTATATTTCAGCATCATGCGGGCCCAGGCCCTGCCTGCATCCTTAACAGATAAGGTTATTTAGGAAAGGATGTTAGTCACAGAAACAACTAGGGCGAACCGCAGCAAAGTCATTTTCTAACTACTTAAATATATTAAAATGTTAGTTACAATTAAATTCACACTCTAGAGTAGATTTTGTTAGTTTATTAATTTGGGTTAGCTGTGGTTGTGGTAAAGGATACTAATACTCATCATATGTATTCGGCATCAGTCATAATAGACTGGTTAGGTTATTTAATTCACATCTACGGGTCATCTCATCATATGCTGTTTGTAACCTTATTTTACCCTATCTTCCCACCCAACGCCATCTAACCGAGGGATTTCACGTTCGTAATTACTCGACAGCATTATCATACATATGGTGACCTAAATATTCTGTTGCTATTGTAAAACAATTAAATTGAAATTCGGTATTGTCATTAAGCTACCTATATTTAAATTCATCCAACTAAAAGCAGGGTTGATTTATATCTAACATCCACACACTTCACTAAAACATAACCTGAATTCAACAAGAAAGATCGTCGAAAAACAACATTCCATGGCAAAAGGTCTTTGGATCGTTAACATATTTGATTACATTGAGTTTATCCTCAAAGCGTAAATAATTAAATAGACCCCCTGATCAAGAATGTTGCAATCACAATCTTCCCTGACCTTCCGGTATGTTTAAAAAATAATAATAATAAAATAAATTGAATTATATTTGCCGACAACTTTATTGTTTCTTTAAAGTCAGGACTTTCGACAAAATTTCAATTTATAGAATTTATTTAAAGTAAGGAAAAAATTTAATTTAAGAACACAACATATTCTAGGAAAATCTCGAGCCTAGAACACACGTTTTAATAAGAACAAAAAATCGAATCCTTTTCCCGTAAGCAAAGACTTTTCGTTCACCGGGATTGGTGTAATCAAAATAAAACAGAGTTAAATGTATATGTACAACAATTTATGAGCCAAATGTACGTACTAGTACTAGAGCACAACAATAACAATGTTCCGAGACGAGAGGATATTAATTTAAAACAAAACAAATACAATTTATGATCGCAAAACAAAATAAAATCGTAAGCAAGAGACACAAAAATGGTATGGTACACCAAACATACGCAACGAAACCTTATAATTATAACTGAGTGCGTACAATGTACATTCATGTTCAAATCCAAAACCAACAACATTGTTGTTGCTTGTTGGTTTTGTTGCAAGTCGCAATTGCAATACTTGCAAATATGTACAAAATTTTTTTTATAGTATATGTATATTCTCAGGTAAATACGTATGTACACAGATTATAATATATTACAAACGCATTTACAAGAAAACACACAGCAAAATACATTAATTAATATAAAAACAAAATCAAAAACTTCTCTTTCAAATCCACAAGTTCCACGTGCACGCATTGATAATGTTCACATAATTTCACTTAACTTATTTACATACTATGTAGTGCATTTTATCAAGAATACACTACAACACATGTTTATTATTAATTTATCCACTATTCCCGCACAGAAAAATTAAATTTAATTTTAAAACAAGGAGCGACACAAAACACGTCTACTCCGTTTGAAATCCGAACTCTCTCTCATACAAGAGCAACACAATGACCATTAAAACTCTGGCTCAATCATTGAATTTTGCTGGTGCGAATTTGGAAAATCCACGCACTTTACATGATCAACTATATACTGCTGGATCCAGAGTATAGGAAAGACAAAAAATTCATTTATTTTCTCACCAAATGTCAAAATCATAAATATCGCTTATCCAAATGCTTTACAATAAAAATTAAAACTAACGAAAATATTTTATTACAAAACTATGGATCAGGCAGCAGCAATATCATGCCCATTACACATGGAGAAGCAGAAGGACGATTGGAGACCATGTGGGAACTACATAAGGCTTGACGCAATCACAATTCCGGACCGTTACCAAATCCCACATATACGTATAAAATTTCTTCAGGCAATTACATGAATGCTCGGTTTTCTCAAAAATGTAGATGGAGAGCATGCCATCTCATCCCAGTTACACCCGACGATATTCAAAAGACTGTAATTACTACACCAATTTGGCTTATTCAAATTTCCCAGAATGCCATTAGGCCTCAAAAGCGCTGCACAAACTTTCCAACGTTTCATCAACTAATTGTTGTGTTGACAACAAACTCGTCACTTTAAGATACGTTTGGCCAGGTATATGAACAAAGATGTAATCTATCTTGCCAAAAATGCAAACTGCAACGCCACACGGAATCACGCCATGAAAATTTCCAAACTCTACAGATCTGAACATATTCACTTAGATGTTATTGGACCAATTCCATCATCTGATGGATACACGTATAGATTTTAATCTGCATTGATCGATTCACGCGGTGGCCAACAACCGCAAAAGTTCTCGTCGGAAACTCCATTTCTAGATTAGGAGTACTGTAAAGACCGATCAAGGTACACAGTTTAACCGAAGCTAACCAAAAACGGTCTACTGTCTTCCATCCACAAACAAAGGTTAAGGTTGAGCGCTTCCAACGCCAACTTAAAACAGCTCTAAAACTTCGTGTAAATAACGTCAATGGAGCTTAGGATCCCAATTATCTTGTTAGGAATCCGAGGAAGAATCAAAGATGAGCTAAAATGTTCTCCAACAAAACTGGCTTACGGTCAAACTATATTAAACTTCCTGAGGAATTCTTTGTGAAACATCCGCTTACACTCCAAGTTACCACTGAAACAGTGATAGATCAACTGCGCTCAACGATAAACATACTCATCACAGCGGAAACTCGCAGAGCTAAGCAAAACTACATGTTCGTACCCCAGTCGCAGAACACTTGTGAGTACGTTTTCGTACGATTAGATAATGTACGCACTACCCTCACAACACATTATGAAAGCCCTGACTAAATGACACGCTGTCTTTGTAAGTGCTTTGTGTTGCAAATCAGAGGCAAGCAACAATCCTTACCTATAGACAGACTAAAACCAGTCTATAGAATTCTGAGTTCGTATTACTTGTTAGTATTTAAATCTTTAATTCTCTGACATTTTTTGTAAACGCTTAACTTTTCAAAATATTTGCAAAAATTGAAAAACCTCCAATGGAAGCTGCCACTTCCGGTGGGCAGATATCCCCAAATAACCGTTTTTTATGAAAACAAATGTTAAAATTAAAAAAAAATGATATGGATAAAGCTTTTGATTGTTAAACCGTTGCCATCATTGAGAGTAACCTTGTAACAGATGGAACCCAAGGTGAATGAGCTCGTCATCGTGCGTACTGTTGAACTTTGGCCCGAATAAACTAGGCTTTTTTGTAAATTAAACGAGGTCGAAACAAATCTCGGATTTTTTTTCTAAAAGTCATAATAATGAGCACCTTAACAGACTGGTACCGAATGCTGATCTGCTTCTGAAGACATCTGTCATCTGGATAAACTGAGTTGACACAAACGCAGGCATGCTGTAATTGTAAGTGGACTAAGCTTAGTAGCATTGTCTGAGGCAATTTTTGTGCAGTTCGCGAGTATCGTATCGAGAGAAAAAGCTTATTCTGTTTTTGTATTTTAGAAACGCATATTGATCTTGATGACAGTTATAGCGTGTAAGGTCTATTCCACAGTTTTTCTGAATGATAATCTGCCATCACAGCACGAGCTTGAAGCAGCATTAAATCAACCCCGAATGTATAAGAACACAATTTTTAAGAATGCTCAAAGTCTGGCAGCTTGGATTTTTTTTGGTTGATATATCAATGATTGATGTTCCCAAACCTCTTGAAATCCTTTACGTAACTAGTAGTAATATTTACCCCCACTCTGACGCTGTTGATTCTAAGGCCCCTCGTTATGCCAACAACATTATTATTAACCCTTCGATTAATAAGTCTACCTCAAATTGCCTCGTAACTGGGAGAGATTGGGTTAAGTAATGTTTTCAGTTCTGAGCTATTCCATTTTGATGTTCCTAAATTTTATCAATAACGATTCTTTCTTAGCCAGCGCTGTTGGCCGAATCAAAATCTTTGGTTCGATGTAACCAAGAATACGACGTAATCTTCAAATCTCAATTCTCAACCATTAACCAATCACAGACCTCTGATTCGATCGTCATACACCTGTAAGAAGTAAATATATTATCTCCATGCCTGGATTACCTGTATAGATAATATCCCTGATTTCCTCGTGCAAAGTCGCTCAGGAATCTGGTTTCTCAGAATTTGAAAAATACGATTCTGTTTAAATTGCTGACCTAAGACTTATCAGTATTCCGGCAATATCCGAAGTCTGTGCTTGCCTCATTCGCACCTCGTGTTCATTGACAGTTGCAATTATCTCTACCAAAATTAGAGAGGTTTCCAACAGATAAATAGCACTACATACTATCTTCATCCTGAACATCACCGAAATATCTCGCAAGAATATGATTCAAACCTACTATTTTGATTCTTCTGGATTTTACACGAGGCTCGATAACATTAGCCATAGTATTTAAAGTTTCAGCTTTGTATTGGATGACACTCCGTCTTGGGAGATGCACACAAACCTTATAATTAGAATCTTAGAATAATAGGATCTTAGAAATATGTACCTGGTGGAAGGTCTTTAACCGCTAAGGCTTAGAGCTGAGATGATTCGTTCGTTAGCTCCCCGTTCTTGTAGGGAGCTGATACAGAGTATATAGTGCTAACTCGATCCCCACCACCTTCGACTCTGTTTCATTAAGGGAATTCGCGGGCTGAGCAGTTATAAAACAGTTTGGCTAAGACGGGATTGGCTCGTTTTCCCAAATTTCAAAATCCCAAAATCAAAATGCCGACTTTTAAAATCCCAATTTTCAAAATCCTGTGCACACGCGGGCTAGCATTTTGGAATGCAATAATTGTAGAGCCTAACAGTTTCGATAACCCTCATGGGCACGCGGGAGTTCGCTGCGCTCCCCCCACTTAGCCCTAAGGAGGGGCTTTAGATTTGAACTTCGGGGAACGTAGGAGCCGGGATCGGCAAACATGTCGCACTGCGTGCCTATTCTAGTAGGTAGTTATTTTGACTTTTTAATTTTTAAGGTTTCAGCAAAGTCGGCATTTTGGAAATCGGGATTTTGAAAGTCGGGATTTTGAAAGTCGGGATTTTAAAATTCGGGATTTTGAAACTCAGGATTTTTTTTGTCGGGATTTTGATAATTCGGGATTTTGGGCCGATCCCGGCTAATACCATTCGTGATTCTGGCCCGGTAAAAATTTTTGCAAATCTATGTAGCGATTTCTTAAATTTGTTTTGGTTTGACACCTTGAATACTATTTGGGATGTCACACCAATGCACAACTGGTTACTCTGCGAACCGGTTTATTCCATTTATTTTAAAAGATGTTTATGGATGAGTTTTTAAAGTTGGATTTTTTTAAAGTTGGAATCAAGATTCAAAATCTGCAGAACCGCATCATGATCAGATGCCTCCGCAAGAATAGGATTTTGGCGGACCTTCCTTAAACAGCCAACTGTGGAGTTAAAACGCAACAAATAGTAAATTACGTCAAAAATTGCATACATCCCTAACCCTCTAATGCATACATTTTTTTACGAGCTGGTAAATTCATACTAGGTGGAGATGGTGTTCAATAAGACAAATTAATAATCAAACATTTTTCGAGTCCAATCCTCCACAATCCAGCCACGGGTGAAAATTCAAAGTCCGCCTTTAGGAGGCATGATGCAGTAAGACGGAAAGAAAAACAAAATTTTAAAATGTAATATCATTTATTCACGAAATCATAAGGCGAAGTAAAACAATAAAATGTATTAAAAATAAATATAGGACGATTTTCGAGCTTTATCGGACTATTTTTTTTCTTTATTGTGGAACTCAATGAAATATGTTTTATTCGGTGAGTTACATAAGCTAAGATTGCATTTCACACAAAATGTTTGAGTTTCAGAAGTATATTTTGGAAATTTACATTGCCATTTACCTGAACGATCGCGAAAAATGCACCAATGACCTACTTGATCGTATCGGACATCTGAAGTGGAAATATATGGCTTCTTTGGCTCGGCTGGTCTCTGAAACAGAGTGGCTCAGCCAATTCAGTCCGAAATATTGAAAGCTCATTTTTTCTTTGTTTGAATTTATTCTATGGTACAGAACGTAGGCGTTTTTTCTTTTTTATCCCATCGGAATGCTTTCTGTGGTGGCAAGGTGCCTGTGGCACTATTCTGGTAATTCCCTGGGAATTATATGTAATTTATATTTTAAAATTTTTTTTCTGGCATACTGAGATAAAAATCTAGTGATATTTTTTTTGAAAACAATATAAAATTGGGAATAATTTTCCCTGCCAATTTAGATATGGAAAAATTATTCCCAATTTATAAATATTTGCATCAAACTTTTCTTCTCAGTAGGCCGGAAAAAAATATTTGAACTGAAATTACATATAAAATCTTTCCCAAATTCCCTATTCCCAGGGAATTACCAGAATAGTGCCACTGGAAATAAATGATTTCGTGCCAACATAAGTTGACAGAAGCCATACGGACGAAAACCTTGTCACAAAACTGATGAAATGTCTATTCCAAAGCATTTCCCACGTACTCCTCAGAGTATCCTCGTTCGATGTTCTTCCCATTTAAAACCGCATCACTCGACAGCTTACAGTTAGGCACACGATTTGCACGGACCATTCCCAAGCTAAATATTCCTCTGCTGTATATGTTAATAGGCCCATAGACAGGTTAAAATTATCGAAATATTGAATATGGTTGACATAATTCGGTATATTTTTTGAAAGGCGAACAACAACGTTCGACGAAAACTCAGGTGCACCTTCGGGGGTTTTATAATCGACAGTTTGAATCTCCATTTGTGTCGCTTGTTCGGCATATATTGACGCAAAATAGTTCCTATATCATTTTGGTTGCGCACATTTGCTCGTTTATACAAAGCTTAGGTAGTATTGGTACTGAACCGATCGTTCAGATCGTTCGAAATGCGTGTCTTCTCCAGTATGACTGTAAAGATTAAGACCCCAAAAATTTCCAAATGACGTTAGAATTGGTCTTAAATTTTGCTCCGATATTCCTTTGGCGTGCGTACAGATTTGATTGATCTGTTATATGCATAACAAGATCATGTTGCGTCAACTTTGGTGGTAATGTTTTATTTTGTTCTAAATTATCGATTGGAATTCATCCATCGAAAATTTAGATGCTGACAATAGGTTCGTTTGCTTCTTCTACTAATTTTGGTGATCGAATCCGCTTTTTTCAACTATATTTTTATTGATTGGCTCATTCTCTAAGGACTCGAGTTCATCTCTCCGTGCACCTATAGTGATTTCAGTCACTTCCTTCGTTACCATATCGGACAATGGATTTTTAATTATCATATCGTCTTTAGCACGGTCATTTTAGAAACATTGTAAACTTGTCGAGAGACATATCTAAATAAAATGCAGATGTATTGAATTATAAAACCAAGCAAAGCGTTGTTTTTACATACATGAACAAACTGGCAACACATATCCCAGTATTTGCCCACAATTTCAGTAAGCATTTCTTCAGAGAAGTTCACGAATTTTTTTTTTATGGATTATTGGAACGCACAGGTCTGCCTACAGGCGGGTACAAAATACAATTGCTACAGCGCCCCAAAATAATTTTTACTAAACCAACATCAAGAACGGGTATAATATTAACGCAAAATAATTATAAATCATTTTCAATCAAAACCCTGACTTAACGCAGAAACTGCTTCGAACAGCAGGATAAAGGATAATAAAAAAACACATGATAATGTGCCGTCTTTAGGCGGGGTTTTTCTGATTTTTTAAATGATACCACCAATATGGAGGGTTCCATAGACATTGCTAAGAGTTACTAATAATCTACAAATGTTTTAATTAAATTTTTTAATTCGCAATCTGAGTTTCGCGTTTAAATGTGTCTGCGTGTGGCGACCAAATTTTGACTTCATTTTTTGAGCCACTTCCCAAATCCCAATTTTATTGTAACTTTGCACACAGGTATATATCCGGAGACACTTTCGTTTATCGGTTCGATTATCTCCGGTGACAACACTTTCTTAAACTAATATTTAATAATAAAAATAAAAAAAAAAACATAGCGGGAATTTACTTCAAAATTGGTAATTTCAACAGTTCATATAGAAATCGCATCTACCGGTTTTAACGGGTTACATATATAATTCGCTAGATTAAAATGTTGACGCTTTGTTCAAAAGGATAAAGTATTAAATATTATTTTTGTAGTGGGTGGTCACTGCACTGCAACCTGACGAGAAGACCAATTTTTCATTGATTTTATTTTTCTTCAGTTTGAAACCAACTACCTTCTTAACTTTTGGAAAATCTCACCTCCTCGCGTAAAATTTAATCTGGCTACTTTAATACGGAATAACCCCCTACATTTCATATTAAATTATGTACCTTCCTATAATATAGCGGCTGCGCTACTCGGTTGCTCTTGCTCAACAATTCCACTTGGACCTTTTGGTAGGTCATTCTCATCAGAGACACAAGAAGGTAGCTTCAGAACGAAGACCGATTGGGGCTAAACTTGCAACACTACTCGACTATAATATATACGTGTTCACAAACGTGTTCAAACGTGTTAAATCCCAAGAAGGTTTTATAATTATCATTGATATACAGAGGGACTTGTCAATTATCATACGGACATAGTTAAATCGATGAGCAGCGATGGGTGGTTCTCCAGTTACAGAATATTTAATAAAATTTAGCAATTTCTTTTTTACTGTTGTTGATCATATTTGGATTTTTTTTGCTGGAATCAGACTTTACAGTTAAATCGAATAAAATTAATTTTCAACTAATCATTACAGCCAAAAATGTCGGTAATGTAGCTCGTTCAAACTAATAAATATTAGAGTTAATGCACAATGTCGATAATGCAGCAATTCCGATAACGAAAATAACAATAGATTCGATAAATATAGATAACACAGTTACTGTTGAAGTTAATCAAAACATGCCAACCTAAAAATGTCGATATTGCAGATGAGTGCATACAATGAACCATATATTTGCTTCCTTGATTCCTCAAGGACTACTCAGTCATCGACTACTTGAAGTAGAATAATCCTTATCATAATATCAAAGTGTACTTGAGGTAATTCTGAAGTGGTTGTAAGAGTGCAATTTACCTTATTCAACCCATTATTGTATCTTAAAACAATATAGGAATCATAATTTTTGTCGATGAAAATGTCTTGAGATGGTGCGTTAGAAAAAGTATAAAATTGCAACGCCGATTCATAATTGATACAGATATTTAATTTGCAATCATCCCATTAGAATTTTTTAATCATCCGATCATCCGACGATTTACGTATTAAATGAAACAGCTTAACAAATCGCAGTAATAAATATTTTATAACTATCATAATACACTTAAATGCGTCGCCTCTTCAATTTTGCGCTTTGCACAGAGACATATGATGTGAGTCTGTTGTGCCAACAATATTATTTAAAATACCTGTTTGGACTCAAGCATAATGCATTATACCATATACTCAATGCAAATCACACGGTTGACGTATTTAATTTACTATTGCAATAATAATCATTGCAAACCACTTAACATGTTTTGTCTAAATGCAAATGATGTGGTGTATCACGATATTAAGGCATGTAGTACTAAATTTAGCGCGGGCGCATGCACTCGTTCCTCGATGTACATATATATACATAGATGACCTCGTCTGACCATCGACCTGCGAGTGGAGAATTCTAATTTTACTGTGTCCCCCATTAAAATTCTTCACGAACAAAAAACCTTCGAAAATATTTCCAACTCAACTATATAACAATAATAATAAACTAAACACTGTATAGTGAATTGCCGGCACACGGAAAACCTCTTTCATCCGATAAATCATTTAATGCGAAAAAAATTTTATTCTTTTATTTGTTTTTTTTTTTTTTAGAAAGACCTTGATACGAAAATAACGAAAAATCATTTTTCCGGATTTTTACAGTTGGCTAAATATTAATCACGCTCTATGCAGATCAAATTTCCTTCAGACTAATTTCAGAACAAAGACATGATCATATGATCTTCAAGATGATCATGATTATAATGATTCGTTATCATCAGGTGGTTAAGTGTGGGCTGGGTTCCGAATAATAAAAAACAAAAAAAAATATTTCGGTTTACCAATTCAAGCAAAGTGCGCGCCAATTAAACTTGTTTTACGCGGTATAATGCGTTGTTCTAATTTTATCGCAATTTCCTATATATAAAAAAATTCCCGCGATCTTCACTCTTAACATACTGACATAGTTTTGAACATGTTATATTCGTATACATAAAGATTTTTTCGCAAAAAGTTATAAAACACAAGTGATCTGTTTTTAGAACAATAAAAAAAATCGCGATCGTCATCCTATATACTCTGCACCATAATTTTTTGATCAAATCAAATCATACGTTTATTTTTATCTAAATTGCTTTGCGTACGCGCGCACGATCTTGGTCGTCAGAATTTAGTTTATAACAATAATTCAAGTGTTATTTTAGTGGTTTGTGTGGATCACTTGTGATCATTAATTGTCATCACATTGTGATCGTGTAATTAAACAACATTTTTTGAAACGATTCATACGAAGGTTAATTTCCTAATAAATTTTCACCAAAAAAAAAACCGTCCACTTTGATCGCAGATTTATAATAAGCCGCGCAATTTGTTTTTGATTTTGGTTTGGGCCACTAATATAGATCATGTAGCGCGCCATACTCATAAAGAAAATGTCATTTGTTTTTGGTGTTTTATACATATAGTTTGGTTGTGCGCGCAGTATTTAGATTTTCACACTTTTGTTTATATTATGTTCTTGTCAAGATGATTACCGCGTGACATAGTGAGGTGATTCAAGCCGGGACACGTGCAAACATTCATTTCTCGCACGTCAAACGATTTTTTTTTGGGGAGTCAAATGAAATTGCATTGTGAAATTACCTAAAATGGAATTACAAATTGTTTCTTGAGCTTATTTTAAGAAGAGCCATTTCGTTCAATCATAAAATGTGGTGACCTAATTACCGCCAATGTGTACTAACAGATAAATTGTCAAGTTTCAGAACACGGAAAGGGAACACTTTCGGAGATTTTATTTAAAATTTGTAACCGTATCTTTTCCAAAAGATAATTTTTAACAGTTTACAACTTTTTCGTTAAATTGTTGTAAAAAGTAATTTCGTTAAATTATTTAAAAATCAATCAGTGTATTGTTTTTTTCGTCAGAAGAACACCTGGATGGTTTTCTCACGAGTGTTCTCTGAACCTATTATTGTTTGCCAAATCTTATCTTCAATTGTAGATTGGTGCGGCATCACCACAAGGCTTGGTTTAATTACAAAAATTTATTTTCGTGTTCTCAAATCTCAAGATCAAAGTCGTTTGTTTCTCTGTCATTGAGGATTGGTTACTATTTACTTCTCGATATTCGGTCGTCACTGGCAAACATTAATTCTGAATGGGAATTGATCAATTCGCAAGGGCAGATGACAAAAAAATTAGTGTTGTTTGTAAATGGTAGAATACTAGAGATCGCATTTTCTACGACTTCTACGACTAGACCTCAAAGGTGGTTTGCTAAATGACACTAATGCGGACAATGAGTCAATCCACTCTAATATACTACGGCGCAGTAAATCATGGTGAAACAGTAGCTCAATCTAGGATTGTAAATATTTCTGAAATTCTCAAAGGTGATCATCCGTTTTATCAGATCAGTTGATCAGCTATTAATACATTTGTAACGCATGTTGTACTAGTGATCCAAATGTTGGATCTTATTTCATAATTTTTACCTTCTCTACAAATTCATTCCACTTTTGTGCCAATTAATACTGAGTTCTTCAGGTAGACTGTGTAACATGCAACCTTTTTTACAAACAATCAAACGGCGGAAATCAAGAATCCTGGCAACATTATGTTTACTGTGGTTCGTTGGAGATTAGTTCAGCAATTGTTTGTTACAATGCGTTTCTACAAAAAATTGAGTGCCCGGATTCTATTTAAAATATTTGAAATATTTAAAACAATTTAATCAACTTACATTAAAATACAGAAATATTCTTCATATTTAATGTGAAAAATTACCCATTGTCTTACCTGAAAATTAAAAAAAAAAAACAAATATTTAATATTATGTATATTTTTGTTCCACTTTCAACATCTACATTCTAAATTTATTCAACGGCAAAAGGAGAAATTTCTCTAACTTCTTCAGCTTCCTCTAACGTGGCATGAGTATAGAAAACTAAATTGGGGATTTCAATTATTTGAGCTTCGGAAGAAGTGGTTGGTTTTGCCGGTTAAAAACTCAGGGGTTTTTGCAAAGGCAAACAAATGCTGGTTGGACCACTATGCACAAAGAAAAAAGGGAATAAAGAAGAACAACAGCTAAATAGGATACGAAACACAGATTAACTTTCGCTAGACGACTGTGATTACATCTTCTCACAAGCCTCACAAGCCACTAGTTTTTCATATCAAAAATTAGTCGGAGTAACGTAACAACAACAAAGAAAGAAAGCCACAAAACAGCGTTTGCCAACAATATGCCCCAGTTATGTGATTCGTCGCAACAAGAAACGACTTTTTTCGACGTTATTGGTAAAATTAGCCCTGCGCAACCAACAAATCACGAGTCGCTGAAGCTCCTCAAATTTGAACAAAACTAACTTAAGAACCCCTATCCAACGTAACAAACTAAACTTCATCGCAATCGTTAAGAAACTATTGATTTCTAACATTCAAAGTTTCCAAAAATCCCTATACAGGTCCTCGACTTCGGAGCTCAACCAAGATGACAATTTAAGGAACACTTTTATGATTTTATTCCACTAGAATGTTTTCTTTTCTACCAAGTAAGTTGTAAAATGAATAAGTTTGCTTTTATTTGAGATTTTTATCGGGTTTTCGGATAAAATATTAGTTTTAATTGGGGTTTGCAACCCGGTTAAAACCGGGGTTTTCAATGAAAACCAAAAACCAAAACCCCGGTTTTTCTGGAAAAACAACCGGGTAATTTTTTAAACTGCATTTAACTGCGATTTAACATAAATTTTACACAAGAAGACAAACTACTAATTCTCAAATCTAAAATTTTTATTGGTAATTCATTGACATTTCACAAAATGTGATATGCAAAGGTAAAACAACATATAGACTTTGTAAAGTCGTTTAAAGAGCCAGCCTAACCTCAACCAAAAGTTGAATAAAAACAATGAGACTGCCGATGTAGGGCCAAAAGCCAGACCTTTAAAAAAATCAGTCTTCAGTCTAATATGTTGCAGTTCGTACGACGGTCAAGCTTGGAAAAAATTGTATAAAGATGAGCTGCGCTAGATGGCCTGTCTTTAAGACACATTACTAGATCTTTATTCGGGAATCAATAAATGCTAGAGGTTATGAGTGTCCCATATCTGAAAATATTGTAATGAAACTGATTTTAAATGCTACAAAAATTGAAAATGAACTTAGGGAAAAATAAAATTAAAACAATTCAATAAATTATCATCAAGTTTTGGATAAGCCTACGGGCCAGAAAATACCTGAACCTGAATCTTTCTAATTCCGATTTGGAATTTATAAATTTGGGTTTAATCCGCATACGGGATAAGAAGTTGCGATTCATATAAAATGAGGAAACTACATGTGACCTCAGTAAACGAACAACATGTGACCTCAGTAAATATTAAGTTTCGCAAAGAATCAGAATCTGAGATTATTCTATGTAAGAACCATGGGTTATATCTTGGCGTTACAGACATTTTATATAAAAAAATCACCCCAATTAGTGAAAGCAACAATAGAAACTAATGAACTGATCGACGAATCTGATTGTGATATCCAATATGATGATGAATTCGAAAATCATGTTGAATATTCTGGCATTTCATTCGAGGTATGCATTAATTCAGTTGACAATCGTACACAATTTTTCAAGTGTTCCCCTATACACAATACAATTTTACAGCAGTCTGTTAAGCAAACATTCAATATTGAGATTGGACTAATTTTAGACTCCAAAATTCGTTGGAATACTTTACTACTTATGATCCAACGATTTTTAAAGCTCGTTGATTGCGTAAAAAAGCACTGGATGATTTGTAAAAAATAAATATGCTCGAAAATATTTCCGAAATAATGCTTAAAGATAATTGTGATGCTTTGTCACCAGTACAAGTAGCAGTGAAAGTTTTGGGACGAAAAAGCGCTACAATAATTACGGCCGAAACCATAATCACATCCCATGTTGAATAAAATTGATCAGCTAAATACAGAAATCAGCAAAAGTTTACTCAATTCATTAAAAAACAGGGTGCTAGTACCTAAAAATATTAATTTAGTATCTTTGGCGAAGTATTTGAAAGATTCAAATACAAAAACCAAATCAGAAAGAGTGTTTCAACTAGAAGCAGAAATAGAAGTTTGGTGGATGGTGAGGATAGCTCGATTAACAGAACAAATGTGAATAATGATGTTGAAATGTCGCTTAATGGTGAACTTAACATAATCACAGGAAGTCGTTAATGCCAACACGTTTAGAAAAGAATGTCATTTCTTCGAAGCAACACGGACAAACAACTAAAAATTGATTTTCAATGCCTTACTTACAGTTAAACCAACTTCAACCGACTCAGAAAGAACCTTTTCTGTATCAGGGAGTTTATGCAATAAAATTAGAAGTCGCGTCTTGATGATGAGTCGGTCGGTAAATGCTCTAGTATTTCTAAACTACTATTTTCTTTCGAAAAAAGAGTTAAATTGTTCATTAATTTTTTTTTTACTTAACTATATTTATACTATTTTAAAAAATTGGTTTTATTAATTTTTGTAATACGAAATATAGTTTTTGTATCTGAATTGAAATTAAAAATAAAAACTACGAAAAAATCTTTATTTAATGGCGTTTTTAGCAAAGTTATACAATAAGAGCACCGGACTAGTGGTGCAGTGGTTAAAGCTTCGGCACTTGAACCGGAAGGTACTGGGTTCGAATCCCATCAGAGGCTAGATGCAAATCGATTTTCGTCATCGATTACAATCGATGATTTAATAAACACAACTAATACCCTCTGATGGAGTGCAGAATTCATCGCCGACCCACCGTCCACGTCAATATACAGGCTGGCATGGAGCTTGCAATGTGCAGGTGGTATACTGTAGTTGTGTGAGTAGGTGTATAGGTGAATGGGTTATGGGATATGGCGTGAATGCGTGGTATCACAATGGGCCAAAATTGACCTAAGTGTCAAACCACTGCAACCTATACAATAAGGGTGATTTTATTATAGATTTAATTTTTCCCGAATCTAAAACCCAGTTAATCGGTTAAAACCGGGTTTTAGATTGAAAAAAATCGTAAAACCGGTTTTTCAAGAAACACGGTTTTTCCCAAACCTTTTTAATGTCACCCATACAATTTTACGACTTTTCTAGTCGTAGAAAACAAAGAGGCCATTTACTCACAATATTTCTACAAAAAAGTAGAAAAATGCACTCCCCTTACAAAAATGAGAACTTCCTTAGGTCTCTTCCGGGCAGCTTGGTTCGTTCGCACTGATAAAAAATTGGTCTACTCATCAGATTGTAACGAACAAACTGCAAAAATTCAACTCTTGCTTTGTACCGATAGCACAAAAGAAGAACTTCTCGAAGTGACGAATTATATCAACAAATCAGAAACTTCTGTAAATTCTCAATATGTATGTGTACTAAGTCAATACATATAAACATTGTATCGTAAACATTGTATGGGTGTCATTAAAAATAATATTTTGTCCGATAAGCCAAAAAAAATCTTAAATACGAGGGTTGCCTTTTATATTTCGGGATTGGACAACCCTAGTGTTGCAATCTGGCAACTGACAGTTCTATCGTAAAGTTTGACATTTTTGAGATTATACGTACTCAGAACGTTTTGACATTCGAGCGCTAATTGTGTTGTTTACAGTACTCATTAACTCAACATCTCGGCGAAAAAATGGAATTAAATCGTGAACATTTTCGTGCGATTATTTTTTACAAATTTCGACGTGGATTAAGGCAGCAAGAGTGCATGGATGAACTTAATTCAATTTTTGGCGATGAAGCTCCATCAAGAATTAGTGTTTATCGATGGTATGGTGAATTCAATCGAAGTCGTAGTTCACTCCAATACGAATTTCGTGAAGGTCGTCCAGAATCAGTTGTTGTTCCGGAAACCATTGATGCTGTACGCGAACTGATATTGAAGGATCGTCATGTGACCTATCGTGAGATTGAGACAACCTTAGGCATTAGTGGGACCAGCATACATTCAATATTGCATAAACATTTGAATGTCAAAAAAATTTGTTCGCGTTGGATCCCACACAGTTTGTCAATCGCTCAAAAAAAGGCTCGTGTCGGTTGATCGAAAGAAAAGCTCAAAAAATACGATCGCGGTGCTTCAAAACACGTCTATGACATAGTGACAGGTGAATGAATCGTGGATTTACGCGTATGAACCCGAAAGTAAACAGCAGTCGACTGTTTGGGTGTTTCAAGATGAGCCGAATCCAACAAAAGTTGTTCGCGCACGAAGCACTTGCAAGCATATGATCGCCTGCTTTTCGGAAAAAAAGGACATGTCGCAACCGTACCACGCAGAACAGTCAATTCTGAGTGGCACACAACCATTTGTTTGCCAGTTGTCTTTCAAGAAATCAGGAAAACCAACTGCCGACGACGGATCACTCTTCACCACGACAATGCGAGCTCTCACACATCGGCTCAAACAACTGCATTTTTGAGCACTCAAAACATCGATTTGACGAGTCATCCGCCGTATAGTCCTGAATTGTCACCAAATGACTTCTTTTTATTCCCGTACGAAAAAAACAAACTGAGAGGTCAACGTTTTTCGACACCTGAAGAAGCGGTTGCTGTGTTCAGAATGCATGTTTTGGAGATACCTCAATCAGAGTGGAAAAAGTGATTCGACAATTGGTTTAAACGCATGCAAAAGTGTATAGATGTTCATGGGGAATATTTTGAAAAACAATAAAGCGATTTTCGATGATTAATATTTGTTTTTGTTCTCTAATCCCGAAATATAAAAGGCAGCCCTCGTAACTTAATATCACGGACGGTTATCAAAACCTTCTTAGTTTGATTTTATTTTTATTAGCTTTTAAATAAGATCCAAAAATTTCGTTGTTTTTTGATAATCCAAGATTGAAGTTTTTATTAAATGACTGAACCGAAGTTCTGCACCACAGGTGCTTACAAACTAATAATAGAAATTGTCGTTTGAATTAGTGCTGACTATGGTTGTATTTGATTCAGACCGTGTTACTATACAAACCTCGCCTGTATTCGGTGTTAACACTTTCATCTCTAACAACGTACGTGGCGGAGAATTTGGAGATGATAATTGTGATTTTGCTCGGTTTTCCATATGTCTCGTCAATGCAGGTGGTGGATTAAGTTTTGACGATTCATCCATCATTGTCGTTATTGATTGAGACCGTGTTACTATACGATTCTCTCCAGTATTGATTTGTGATCGGAGTAGACAGAAAATCCTAGAATGATTTAGAGAATATCTCAATATAAATGTCACTACACTCATAAATATTAACCCTAGCAATCAATTGGCATCGATTTCAACCAGGTTTTTGCGGTATTTTACATTATCTTCCATCTAAGCCGTTACGCATAGGATCCAAACTAACACATCCGTTGATAAGTCCTAACAGTGCCAATCAATCGATACTTCTGCTGAAAATGTAATCACCTCACTTGTCTCTCCCGAGTTATGCACTACTAGCTCGTATACCATTTCGTTCGCGGCGTCACTTATTTCCATTCAATTACCAAATGTCTCTATTACCATTTATGTGACCGGAACAACTCTCTCTGCAGCTGATTCAATCTCTATCTTTCATCCAAAAAAAATGGAATATTATGATCAATAAAATTAAATGCGTTAGGGAAATCTAGAAGCACCAGTAAATACATTTTAGCTCCCGGAGACGACAAACTCGAATCATTAACTTTGCTCACGAAAGTGGACGTTGTATTATATTTTTCTTGAAAACAAGATTGAAACGTTGAGTGGTGAAACAGGTTTTAATGGCTAATATGTAAGAGCATCTGATTTCTCATCGTCATTTTTCTCTACAATTGTTTCGATAAATAAGATACCGGAAGAATAAAAGCAGCTTTTCATATATTGGGATAAATGGAGCTGGTGTTAATTGTAGGAGTCATAAAACTTACGAAAACTGCCAGTAATTTGGCAAGTTTTTTTTTTAATGAATCGGAGATATCAGATATCAGAGATTATTTATCTGAAAAACATGATTTCGTTTAAGTAGCCGAACTAGCCGTAGTTAACAAGATGTTTTAGCTTAGATCATAGCATATTGTGTCGCGTAACTGGTAGGAAAATTTCAGTAAAAATTTCAGATAAGATACTGTTAAATATCAATAAATTCAGACAAGTCGCAATCCCGACCTTAAAATTTGTTTGCTCGTTGAAAGCTATTTTAATGCCGCGAGAAAATGAGAAGTTCACATTCTGATTAAAATCGTCAAGAAAGAGTATTTTAGTTCAGTAATTTGCAAGATCTGTTATATACATAATTAAAATAAAATTACTTAAATAAAAGTCATACTTGGATCACTTTTGTTCGCAACTTTCTATTTGATCAGTTGCGGATATAAACCTGCTACACCGCCAGCACGGTTATTAACTAAATCGATGCTGCCCTTTCTAATCATTTTCAACCTATTCAAAGTAAAACTTGCATCCAAATTTGCAATTGATTTGCATTCAAAGAGTGGAATGTGTTTCGGTCAAAAGTAAAAAGTACTCGAATCAAATTAATTTTTGACCGAAATACCTCAAGAGAAAGGAAATACCATCAAAACATACAATCTATAGAATCTTTAAAATATTCAAAACTTATGATGGAATGTTTCGATTTTCTCGCTTGCACAAACAATTTTGAATCGGATAGTACATAAAGACATCATGTAACACAAAATATATTTTTTTTGCTATAAGAAGAAGCCAACAAAACTATTTAACTAAATTATTATTATTATTTTTGTCATAAAATTTTATTTCCGTTTCGAAAGCTGTAGCACTAGAGAAACGGACGGAAAACATAAGCCTATGCGCACAGTAACCAAGCGCTTCTCGAACTCATTTATATTTTAGTAGGTATATATGTTTATCAAAATTGGTGTAGAGTAGATACGTTCACTGTTGGTAACCACACAAACGAAAATCTCTTATAAGTTTTCTCGATTATGTATTTCATTTTCTTCTTGCCTCCCCATACCTCAAGGTGAAAACTTATTTTTTTTTGTTTGTGGTGACTAATTGTCTGTTTTTTTTTGCTCTCTTAAAGCAAAAAGCAACAATAACAAAATTTCCATGCAAAGATCAACTCAAATTTTTATTTTCGTTTGTGATTTTTTTTTTTTTATATTTTTGGAAAGTTAAACAAATTAAAATTAATTAAATTTTCACCATTATATCATATCAGGAATGAGAGCAGCGTAGCCATACGAAATATTTTCTTACCCGTCGTACTGTGTTTACTGAATAAATTTTGTGCGTTTCGATATACCGCGAAGCAAATACACAATTTCCACCTTGGAAAATTTTATTATATCTGCGAGACTATGCGGAAATGATATAGAATTTTGGGTTGTGGGAATTTTATAATTTTTTTTTTCTTTTGATTTTCGGCTGTTTATTTATCTCTTTCGCCGCGCTCTAAACAAACATAAGCTAAATTTAGCATACAGATGGATGCGATTTTTTATTGCGTTTTTATTAGGCAAAAACAAAAAAATTTCCACTACTCGACTGGCGATAAATACGCGGGTTAATGATCTTTGGATCATTTGGTCAGGGTCGGGTACAGATTAGTACGCTCGCTAAAAATAGCTTTGGATAAATACGGATTTTTGGTGCGTGATCGTTTTATGCGAACACCTACATATGATTTTTGGTTTGATGCGCCGCGTGTGTTTAATTTTAATTACCATCGATGTATTATTTAATGTGTGGAAAAAATAATTTGTTTGCAGATATGAATAGTGCGATAGAGGAAAGAAATATTTTTGGGAGACATTTAAGATTTTGAGGTTTCTCTGTAAATATTGTGAACATCGTAAAATTAAATGTTTTTAAACTTAGAGATACAGATTATGCATAGTTCCCAAACAAAACGAAGAAATTTGTTTTGAGTCGCTGGCAGAGGCAGGATGCAAAGCGAATTTTCGTCATCGATTACGATCGGTGATGTTAATAAACATAAATAAGACCCTCTGTTGGAGTGCAGAATTCAGCGCCGACCCACCGTCCATGCCAGTGTATACAGGTTGACATGGAGCTTGCAATGTGCAGGTGGTATATCTATATTTGATAGTTAGGTTTATCAAATTGACCATGATAATTTTCAAAATTTTCAGAATTTTATCATCTGGCCACGAGAAGTGTGAGTTGTGATTTGCAATATTGCTAGTTACATTTTTAAGTTTTAACCAACGTTAATACTTAGTAGTGTACACAATTTAATTTAGATCCAAGCGCAATCTACACATTTAATGATTTTACGGGTTCAATAGTCCGAGTGGATCTGCTCTTCTCAGTCGTTTAAATTGCGGCTGTTTTAGTAAGTTCCGGGCCAACTCATTGGGACGTCCCCGGATATACCATGGAGCATTAGCAATACATCGGAGTATTTTCGCTTGAGTTCGTTGCAGGAGTTCTCTATTTAATGCACTGATTAACGCTTTGTATAGTAAGACCTTATTGTTTAATGATAACTTGGATTTTCTTCCTATCAGCCAATACATTTTAGAAAATGTAATTTTTTTTTTGGTTGCGCTTTGCTTCAATATGTTCTTTCCACGTTACCCGTCTATCCAGGCATAAGCCTGTATTTGAACTTGGTTTGTTGAGGAATATATACACCGTTTGTATTTTACTGGTGTGCAGGAGCGTTTGTTCAGCGTGAATGGAACATGAGTTGATTTTTCTTCGTTTACTTTTATTCGCCAGATCTTGAACCAATCCTCAATTTTGCTGAGATGACTTTGTACTTCTCTTGACGCTGTTTGCGGGTTTTCATGTGATAACCAATATAAAATAGGTCCCAGAACGCTTCCTTGTGGGACTTCTGCGCTTATATCATTTAGGGAAGTTGTTGCAGCATTTTGTTGGACCATGTATTCCCTTTGGAGGAGATAGTTTTCCAGAAATGAGTGAATATTTTCGGCCGGAGCGCTTTAAGTTTGAATATTAGTCCATCGTGCTAAAATTTTCAACTGCTTGCGCTATATCCATGTATCCATGAAGGCAGCAGAACAGTATTGCTTTGCCTCAAAGGTTTGTCTGATTGCATTTACAATTCTATGCACTTGCTCAATGGTACCATATTGGTTTTGGAACCCAAATTTATGATCTGCAATGATTTGCCTTCCTTCTAATACTGGTTTCAGTTTTGTTATTAACATTTTTTCAAACAAGTTTGAGATTGTGGGAAGCATGCTTATTGGACGATAAGACGAGATATGAGTTTCTCTTTTCTCAGACTTATATATCATTGTGTCCAATATCCAGTTTGTTATCTGATCGGTAGTTCAAGTCTCCTCTGTTGTCGCGAGTTCACTTAAATAATTCTGGACACATTAGCTTTCTTTTCCCTGCAGTGCAAATTTAAGGGTTGATAGCTCGATTTAATTTGCATTTCAACAATGGTGATTTTGTTTGTTGCCATTGCCGTCGAATTTTCCGCTTTTCCTGGATTAGTGACTGGATATTGTGTGATAATTTATTAATATTTTCAGAATTGTTGATGCTTGGTGAAGCCTTGTTAGCTGGTATTTCCAGTGCATCTTTTATCTTTTCTGCAGCCACATCAATATCTGCTGGTGTTTTTATGCGGAATATCAAGATGACAATTTTGTTCGACAAGTCTCCTATATTGATTCCAATCAGTTCGTTTGTTAGTCAGATGTTTCGGTGTTTCTGATTTTAAGACAATAGCACTCATTCTTACTATTATCGGTGAATGATCAGCAGCCGACTCGCAGATTTGAACTAGTCATGCAGCGACCTCACGCACGGTGATTTTGCCCTGGGTAATACTCAGAGTATTGGGTCGTGGGGATTTGGAGGCTTGCATGACTCTGGCCTATACCTTGTTTACAGAAAAAACCCAAACTAAAAACAAATATTAAAAAATCCAGATGTTCCGCTGAAATTTGTCGAACGAAACTTGAGGAACATAGTAAAATAATTATAACCGGGTGTGCCCATCCGACGACGACGGGATCTCAAAGAGTTGCAAGTACCTAGTCTGCTGACAAGACCCCCCCCAATGACCCATCTACCCCAAAAGGCCGATGCCCAGCTGCAACGAAGTATCAATAGAGGGTAGGGACGCCTCTCAAACAGACCAAGCCTTTCTTCACCCGGAGAGACCTCCAACGAATCTCCCACAATTCACACTTCGATAGCATGAAACCGCCGAAGTGTCACGAGGAGACCGCTGGATTTTACAGTCGCCCCGATTGGACGACACATCTGCTGGACTCGCCACTCCGACCCTGCGGGTATCCTGCCCAGGGGATGAATAGGAGTGACAAGCCAAGCCTGTAAATATGGCACCAGCGCAGAATGCGAGTCCCCCTCCCATCACACCGAACAGAAAAAAATTAATAATTCATTTTATTTACCAACCAAATGGCACAGTGGTTAAAGCTTTGGCATTTGGATCGGGAGGTACCGGGTTCGAATCCCGATAGGGGCAGGATGCAAAGTGAAATTTCATCATGGCATGGAGCTTCAATATACAGATGGTCTTAAATCGGTCCTACAGCCGTACTTCCTCGAGTTGGCCAGGAGGCGTAAAGTAAGGACGTAAGGACGCATAACCGCGGAAGAGCAGGGTGAGCCTTGAGGCCCAAAACAGATCGCATAGTTAACAAACAATAAAAATAAAAAAATAATAAAAAATTCATTTTATTTGTTTTCATTTGTTACACAAAAAGAAAGAAAAAGGAAGCGGAAGAATAATGATCCTAAATGCAAGAGTAATCGTAAAATAATTTACATAAAACAAAAAAAAATGAAGAAGGGAGAAGGGAGAAGATTAAATCCCACGGAAAAGGATCAAACCAGAAAACAAACCGAAGAAAGGAAAGCAAAAGAAAATATGTACAATCAAAAAATTATTGTCGCCAAGCAAAATTTTGGTAGCGTGTACAAACACCGTAACTTAGGTGCGCGATTATAAACATACAAAAAAATTATGGAAAATTTGATGAAAAAATTAAAATTTTTTAAAAACCGAAAAAATTGGAAGCTTAAAGAAACAGTTGATAAAGAAAAATTTAACTTAAAGCTAATAAATAAAAAAAAATAGTACCGTATCGTATCAACCAGTTGCGGCCTTGGTGCCGTCATGCCACAGGCAACTCCAGTTACCCGGACCGTTGCGGATTAGTTACCGTCAGGATGTTCTTGCGGCCGCCCACCGAAATATACCACATCACCAGTGATAACCTCAGCTTTGTCATACCAAATACTATTGCGGCAGCCCACCGAAATTTTACACCATCAATGAATGAATGACGTTGCTCGTCCACCCCAAACCACACTACCAAAATTCGAGTGATCTCAACCGGTAACATATACGATACTTGTCGATGATCTGCCGACGAATAACTGGCGTTAACGTTGGATATTGACCACAAGAAACTAAGCGCGGCGGAATATCGGTTGATTCAATAATCGTCGACTACTGTGCCAGAAAACAAAATACCAACGATTATCCAAAAACAAATTACCGTCTACCTTTGATTCCGTTGGATCAACGTGCCGGCCTTCTTTTATAACACTTTAGAGCCACGAGTCAGCCGCCCGTAAAATAGGTGCGGCCTAACAATTGCTGCTGCGCTCTTTATACACTTTTATCTCCTTAGTTTTATATTTTGTTAGGGAAATGCCAGGTTTTTCTCAAACACTTTATTATTATTTTTAAATAGAACAATAACTTTTATTTTAATATTTATTGACAATATGGCTTAACGCCAGACTAAAAAAAAAGCTTATGTTCACTACGGAACTCAATTATCATTCCCTCTATAACTCGACTTTTTTTAAAATCAAAATAAAAACAAGACTTTAATATTTTTCTTAAAAAATTCCAATCAAGACTAATTTTATAAAAAAAATTCTTGTACCAACAACAAATGTGGACACATATATTTTTTTCTGCGCACGTGACGCGCCAAAACACAAAACAAGAAACACAAAAAAAAATATCAATCTACATTTCACCCGCTCGAACACACGCACAAGGGCTCACATTGGTTGCGCTCTCACAAATTCATTTGCGTAAACATACAGACGGAAAACGTGAACTAAGGTATAAAGACAATCTTATACTGCACAGAAATATTTAGGTTAATGTCATAATACAGATGGCACTGCCATCCGTAAAAGGCCTCATTCAAATAACTACAATGGAATTAAAATTTGAAGTAAAGAATGGGAAGCATTGTTATGACCGTGAATTCGTAACAATACGTACGCACAATGCCTTTGGTTACGCAGAAATCAATTAGATCAGGTAGTTTCTTTTTATCCGTGGGCCAAGTAAGTAGGATGACCGGTAGATAAAAACTCCAGGGACTGTTCCTCTATAGCTTCAAAAAGTCGTTTGCTTTTAGGCGTTGTTAGTCTTGAAATACATTGAGTATGTTTGGCGTTATAATCACCCCCCGCGAGAAATTCATATAATCAATAAATTGCAATTTTTTTATAGCGTGCTTTGAAGGGCAGCACACTCCTGATATCACACAATTTCCAGACCATTCCTGCAGACAGATGCTCAGCTTAGTGAATTTATTCACGCTTATATTGGCCGCTCATCTAGGGCTCTTCTTTCGTTTGGAATGCACAGTGATATACCTGTCTAATCCAGTTTGCACTAAATACTGACCTCCATCACTGTTTATCGGGTTCTCATTAATCCCGTTACGTTTTCCAGTTAAATCTATTAATTGCACATGTCCTTGATGATTTTAAGAATTTTTTCCTAGTTCTGGCATGAGCATATAATGGTCCCAAAAAGTGCAATTTACAATAATTTTGCAATTCGGATGATTACTAACCAAGATTTTGCCCGGTTCTCATCAAACCCGTTATTCTTAATGCTTTAGATCTGTCAGTTACATTTCTTGCGTGTGCTAATACGTAAATGAATTTTATTTAAAACCTAGCGGGGCGTGCGCTGCAACGCCTTTTTGGGTCTATTTTTTAATTAAACCCGAGCATCCAGGCTTGCCCTGGGTATTGTACACCGAGCACAGGTTGTGCAGTGCCAAATGATCCAGTGTGCATATCTTCGTACGCTGGCATTCATTTCAGAGTAAAATTTGAAGAACCGAGTATGCCCGGTGTAAGCACAGTTCACAAATAAAAACACAGTGTGCAGGGTAAAATTACTCAGGTTGAATAAAAAAACACAGAGTATTTTTTGACAGCGCACTGCTTGCTCGGGTTTAATTAAAAAATAGGCCCTTTGTAGCAAAGTTTTATTTACATTTGGGTAGGTTTGTGTTTTTTTATTGAATGGACGTATATTTCAATGATCATTATATTATTGTTTTGCCATGGTTATTGCAAATAAGAGTCGCACTGTATGAATGAAATTGTAATCTTTTAGATTCGAATGGCATATCGGTCGGTATCATTGGTATTCGACGTAATAAAACATGTTCTCCTTTGAACTTGCGATTCAATGTTGTTGCTTCGATAATGTAAGCCTGTACGCATGTTGGTGGTCAATATAATTTTCTGAATATTTTGCCAAAGAACAGATGATTTGAGACATGCGATTAGTTCATCGGCTAGTGTGGAACGTGGTATAACTTGTAGGGTCTGACGAAAATCACCAGCGAGCAAAATGAGTGCACATCCGAATGGCTCTGTATTACCTCTTAAATCTTAAAGCGTCAGATTGATTGCTGTCAAAGAGTTTTTGTGGTGGATGTCTCAATAAATTACATGTTCAATGGCAATTTGAATGCAGATTGCGCTGTTCTACCTCTTTCCAAAAGCGTTGCTGCAATGCCAGATGATGCGACGGCCACTGCAATTCTATTTTGTAAGCAAATTATCGCAAATCTCGATCATACATCGTCTGCTGATCGTTATACATTTCCGGTGAAAATTGCATGCTTTCGTTGTTACATTTGATCTTTGTATATAGTCCCCACAAATCTTTCAGATTAGAGGGAAGCAAGTTGTCAAAATGATGGAAAATAATGTGCAAATTTCACGTTGCTTCACGATAAGATTGGCATAATTGGGCGCTAACTGTTCTCAATTGTTGAAATGATGCGGGTCCACGTACATTAACTAACAATAACCGCAAGTAAAAGCATTCTGCATTGTTGGGATGAGCGGTGTACAACTACGCATACGGTGTACAATGAATCGGCTGAAAATAAATTGTTGTGTTAGGTTTTCCATGTTTGCGTCTTTGATTTTTTTTTGATGTTGCGTTCATTAAAGTGTGTTGGCATCTCTAAGTATAGCAAGGTCGTAGCGAATTCATCATTTTGGTTTAATGTGAAGAATGCTGTCAATGTTGTGGCTGGTGGAATATTTGCTCGATGTCGTGCATTCTCTGCAGTGAAATACACACGCTGTCCATTTTCCAGATGAACAGCCAAATGAGCAACTGTTGGATGGCGCCCATGTATTGGAAAAGCCGAAACGCGCCAAATTTCCTCATTACTTCTTATATAGCGAACCATTTGGTATCTCGTGATTTCCTCGTTTCTGTTGGTCAATGTAAAGACATCCATGTCCGATCCTTCGTTGATAAATTTGCAGATATATTTGATCGATATAGCTATATTTTTGGTGACTACTTCAAATAAGTTTGGATCGATTGCATGGATTTCTTGCTGAAGTTATATATGGAAATTAAATATTTTAACTTCTTTATATTAATTTTTAATTGTTAAAATAATTAGAAATTCAAGTTAGTCGAATATTAAGTCTAAAGTATTTTTTTTTCATTTATTTGATTAAGCTTCAGCTTTCTGACAATTAAATCAGAAAACAGCTTGAAAATTGCAAAAATTTAATTTTAAATTCAAATTTATTAAATTTCGTACAATATTTCAGGGTCAACAGTAAGTCCTTCTGTTCCCTGAGGCGATGCCATTCCTAATTGCTGATGATTACATCCGTATAGAGATAAATCGTTTATATGGGCTCCATATATTTTAGATAGAAGCGTAATAAAGAACAACCAAATTATTATAAAATACAATATCTTGATAGCTCTGATTAATTTACAATGCAATTTTGGAAAATACTTGTATGGAGCACCAGGCCCAGGGACCCAATAACTACAAAAAAATTATGAAACCCTGCTCATTGGTATAAAATCCCTATCCAATGTTTGAAATCGATTGGATGAAGAATATGGCAAGTTATAAGGGAGGCCTCCTTGACCAAGGGACAGACCCTTCCAATTCAATCATGCCATTAATTTCATATAAGTTTTTTCCTTAACCGATTCCCGACAAATAATTAAAAAAATTTAATTTTAGATAAATTTGTACCGAGCGATGCCCCCAGACCCCAGGGTTCAGCCCCTCCAAAAATATCGTCAGGTTGGTTCTGGACATGCAACTTATACACGGTCAAAATTTCAAAATGATCAGTTTTCGCAGTTCGAGACCCCCAGACCCCGGGGATTTAACCCCTTCAAAAATATGGTAAGGTTGGTCCTGGACATGCAACTTATACACGATCAAAATTTTAAGACGATCGGTTGAGCGGTTTGCAATATTTGGTAGTGTTCTAGATACATTTGTACCGGGGTCCCTAGACCTAGGGGTTCAAACTCTTCAAAAATATTGTAAGGTTGGTTCTAGGCATGGAACTTATACACGGTTCGAAATTTTAAGACGACCGGTTGACTGGTTTGTGATATTTGGTAGTGCTACTCGTGTGACACCTATTGTAAAAAAATCGCACTATGCCTATGCCGAGATACATATTCTGTGAAAGTTTCATGTCCATCGACCGGTATAGTCTTTGAGATTTTCGCGAACAAACATTGTACATCTTTTGACTTTTATATATATATATACTAGCTGACCCGCCAAACCTTGTTCTGCCATATAGAATATTTCTAGTGAATATTTGGTTGTTAAATAAAAAAATACGAATGTATTGTAAGTGTGTGGGGAAGGGATCTATGACAGAAAGAGGAATGGAGCGCTGTAGACCGTGTGAAAACATGGTGTGCCCAAATCTAAGCCGCAAACAGACATCGTTTAGCCTTGCGACTGACTTATTAACTGTCATTGCGAATGCCAATCTAATAGGAAATTGAACGCGTTCGATCAGATCGATCAGACCAATTCAATTGGTTCAATTGGAGTTTGCCATCGGTGGTGGCATGCCTGGCAAATCCAGTTAGTTCAAAAAGTCTGTTGGATAATTTGCAGCTTGTATCGATCGATTTATATGATACCAAGTCGCCTGGCAACGACTGCTGTATCTTGAAGTTTAAAACGTCGACGTCCACATTTTTTGCTACCAAAATGGCACTTTCTGCCAGCCACACATGATACATAAATCATGTGTGGCTGGCAGAAAGTGCCATTTTAGCACTTTTGTGTGCGTACATCGGGAAATATGCTGTCAATGAGAGCATTTTGTGAATCAACGATTATGCAGAAATTAGTGTGCAATTTTATGTATCCAGTATTTTTATAGACAGCAACTTTTCTATCGCCGATATTTAACAATTGGTTCGAGGATGTGTCAGCGGATGGATCTTGTAGCATTTCGACGCGCATGTTTATTTTTAGATGGACTTTTTCAGCATTAAGCCACAGTTGTGATGATTCCAAGCAAGCGTTGATCTCATCAGTGTACGTTGAACGTGGAATGACGGAAAGTGTTTGTCTGAAATCATCTGAAAGGAGTAACAGAGTGCCACCGAATTGTTTGTCGTTGTTTTTTATATATTTGAGTGTTCCGTTTAACGCCTCGAGAGAATGGATGTGTGCCATAGTGCATTCATCCCAGATAATAATTTGGCATTGTTTCTGCACTGTGGCCATGGACGATTGTTTTTTTGAATATTCAGTGGCAGCTTAAATGCTGAATGAGCTGTTCTGCATGCATTCAATAAAGTTGGTACAACGGCAGATGATGTAACGGCCAATGCGATGTCATTACTCATTATTTGATCGTATTTCGTCGAGACTTAGCAAAATGAAAATGTTTGCCAGTTCCACCTGGTGCATCAAAAAAAAAAAAAGAACCCACCTTTTCCCGCCGGAACTGCCAACATAATGCGGTCGTAAATCATTTTTTGTTCATTAGTCAGTAGTGGGACGTTACTGCAGTTCACGATTCATGTCGGTAATTATTAAATCAGATGCACTTCGAATTATCCTCGATATAGCAATCAATGCTTCATTGTACGTTGCGTCGCTGAATGTAATCGTTAGATCGTTGCACCGTGTACGCACCGCATTCACATCGGTATTTTGAATTTCAAACACAGCTATATCGCTGCCTTTATTCACATACTTACAAATGTATTTGCACGCACTGCATTGTGATACATAACAAATGCAGAATGAAATGTCAAAATGACGCAACGCTTCTCGTGAATGACTTGCGTGTATATCGATGTGGATGCGATGTATGTATGTGGATGAAAGTTCGATGAGGCGGACATATAGTGGCAGCTGTCATTCAAGAACGTAAATAATTTCATTTTGTCTGAAATACGAACGACGGTTAAATTATTTGGATATTGTTCATACAAAAATACTAAAATCGAGATTAAAAAACGGGAGGATGAAAGTAGGAATAAAAAAAATTGTGGATAGAGACACCCTAACCACCTAGCGGTATGAAATATACTTTAAGACCTATTCTCATACCTACCAAATATACATAAAAAATTCATAAAAATCGGTCCAGCCATTTCGGAGGAGTGCCACCACAGACACCGTGACACGAGATTTTTATATAGTAGAAGACAGATATATAGAGTTCAAGGTGTTGTCGTAGTTGTGGAATGTTCAAATGTGGTCCAGAAATGAGTAATTTGTTTATGATTTGTATATATACTTTAACTCAATACGGCTCGAGATATTGCCAGGTTTTCTTTAATTCCACTATGTTTTTTCACTGTGATTAGTAATTATTTGAATTGCAAAAAATTTGTAAATCATAAATAAACGCTTCGATATTTGATAGAGCTAGCAATTCAGAGAAAAACTGGCTTCCTGAAAAATCGAATTTTTGACTTAGAGTTATTTTGAGTGGACCAGTGCGATATACAAATCATATAAATCATCCATTCTGAACCATATTTGAACATTCCACAACTACAACTCAGGGTGCCTGAATCTTCAAAATAAAATTGAATTTGAAAGGGCTAGCAGAGAAACATATAGTGGGATTGATGAGAACCTGGCAAAATCTCAAGCATAATTTGGTTCAAAGTCGTTTTTGTGTTAGTACATTTTTATGCGTTATTGACTATTTATTTCAAGTTTAGCGAGACACGATTTTGGTTGAACTATTTTTTCGCAAATACTACTACTAACACTACGAAAACATACGCACACAACACATACCATGGTTTGGTTAATTTTTGTTTTGAACAAGTCTTACTTCGACTGAACGACTTCAAGGTTAAGCAATCCAGTGATATCGTATATTTAATGAAAATGCCTGGAAAATACATACCTGCATAATTAATTTTAAAATTAATCTAGAAATTGAAAACCAATTAATTAATTTACTAGTACGAGTATACCACAAATACCTAATCATACAAACTTCCATATTTCATATACATAGTTGTATGAAATGAACAGCATGATATTCCTTTTATTAAACAAATTTATAATTATCACTCCTATTATTATTGCAATTATTTATTCTTATTATTGTTGTTACACAATAATAATAATAATAATAATTTTGAATATTTTTTGTTGTTCGCTGTGTGTTTCGATTTGATTAAGATTAAAAGCTTAATAAACTACCTACGTAGACTAAATTAATACCGTAGATTTGCAAATTATATTAAAATGATTAATAATGATTGTTCTTACTCATTTGGTATAAAAAGGCCTTTTATCTTGCACCGCACGACCTAAATATATAAATGAACTCGACTTCTTCGTATATTTATTCTTAAGGGTTTCTTTCTGATTTGGATAATTAATTGAGATAAATTAATTTTAGTTGCGAAATTTATTGCTCGCCCTGTTGCTTTGTATATAGCGAATTAAATATGTACGCGCATATACAAACCAAAAAAGGTGGGAAAAATATATCAACATTCTTCTTGGGTATATATATAAAGAAAACTTTTATAAGCACTTGTTGATACCCACGCGCCCGCGCCACTTCTATAATTATCCAATACTCATATAACATCTTTGTACTCGCACACTCGAAACGTCAAAAACACCGATATGGGTATTTACAAAAAAAAAAATAAATAAAAAAATAAAATTGGAAAAGTAAATAAATCCAAATTCCATATAAAACACATAATACCTCTGAAAAACGTGAATCATGCATATGAAAATAATGAAAATAAGGAAATGTGTGCGAAATCAAATCAAAGTCAAATAAAGAAAATTTTTCTTCTGTACGTATAACGGTTAGGTACTCGTATATACATTTTTTTTTGTGTATTTCACTTGAAGGTCATCCCAAATTTAAATAGAAATGATATCTGGTCCCGCGCGCGCACACACGCATCAAACGCAAAAAAAAAAAATTGGAAATGTTTGGCCCAATGCCAAAATTATACGTAAATTTAAATTAGAATTTTCCATATTCTTGCGTTTGCTGTAACTATTCAGAAAGTCTATAATTTGGTCGTCGTATCACATACACACATGCAGGAAACGAGTATATATAATTGTGTGTACTTATGCAAAAGAGCAAATGGTTTGGGACTCCCCAAAATTAGTTTTTTTTTTTTTTTGTAAATTAAATTTTTTTTTTTGTTTAGTTTTCATTTTTAGTATTCCATTAATTAACTGAGTGATAAGAGGAATATTAACCGCTTTGGGACTTTAATTTAGTTTTTTTTTGTGTTTTGTTTGGAAAACGTTTTGTTTCTGCCTAGAGTGGCAAACTGTTTTCTATTTAATATGACGTATATGACAAACAACTTCACAACAATAAAAACTGTAATATAAAACGCTATTTTTACAAAATTCCAGTGAGAAAGTTTAATGAATCAAATTTTTATATTATCTCATTAATTTACTTAAGGCACAGTGGAGATTTAGTTATCACATTATCACGCTGTTGACGCAGTGCTTTGAATATTTGTATTGTTATTATTAAAAGAAGGCGCCATCGCAAATAAATTTAAACGGGGATTCCCACTTGTAAATGGGAGATGAAATAATTAAGGGTTACAAAGTGAGTGGTTTAATAAATACAGAAAGTACTTTTTACGCTATTTGCCGTAGGCACTTGGCGAAACACACTTATACTTAATAAACACATTTTTATTAATCACTTGTTTTTGTTTCGCAGAATATTTTTCAAAAAGTTTAAAAAATCACTCGATCGATTTCGACTTGTTAGGTCATCATCAGGAGTATCTACTGAATTGTATTAGTAAAATTTTTTTGTTATATAGTACTACTCACCGCAAGTGGCAGCACTATCACTAAAGAGAATTAATTTTGTTATATGTATAATTACCAGCGGAAATTTTTCATTCATTATGTATATAATTTTTCACTAAATAAAATATCTCAGCGGAATAAAATATTAAAAGTGATCCTTAAAATGGCAAATTGATTGATCTCCGAAGTAAAGGAACTCGGTATATGAAATCTTGAAATTTAACAATATTCCGTCTTTCCGGCATTTCTTCCACTAGTAACCAATACTTTCGGTTGTTTTCTAATAGCTTAGGTTATACTGAGACTATATGGAAAATATGGGGAAAATTCATGCACTAGAATTTTCACTAGATTTTTTTAATTTTCTGCGGCCAAATAAGTTATTTTCAGTTTTTGGCCAATATCTCAAAAACTACTATTATTATTATTATGTAATCTTTATTTCAAATAAAATAAAAACAAAATTGAGTAAAATGTACATCTTAAAATTTGAAATAAAGCAAAGCTCCTTTAGACGTTATGTCTGTAGTGGAGCAATTAATAAAACTTTATAATTAACATTTAAATATTAAACTTTGGTTAATTTTTTTTTTTTTTTTTTTTTTTTTTTACGAACATCTACTATAATATACAAGTACCAGAAAATTCTAGTTCATGAATTTTCCCCAAATTTCCTATATTGTCTTAGTATGACCTAAGCTATTAGAAAAACAACCGAAAGTATTGGTTACTAGTGGAAGTTTTTGAGCTATTGGCCAAAAACTGAAAATAACTTATTTGGTCGCAGAAAATCAAAAAATTCTAGTGAAAATTCTAGTTCATGAATTTTCCTTAAAATTTCCACATAGTCTCAGTATAAACTAAGCTATTAGAAAAACAACCGAAAGTATTGGTTACTAGTGGAAGTTTTTGAGATATTGGCCAAAAACTGGTTACTAGTGAAAATCAAAAAATTCTAGTGAAAATTCTAGTCTACATGAATTTTCCTTAAATTTTTCTGAATTTTTCTTTCTTATGAATTTTTCTTAAATTTTCGATATAGTCCCAGTATGACCTAAGCTATTAGAAAACCAACCGAAAGTATTGGTTACTAGTGGAAGTTTTTGAGATATTGGCCAAAAACTGGTTACTAGTGAAAATCAAAAAATTCTAGTGAAAATTCTAGTCTACATGAATTTTTCTTAAATTTTCGATATAGTCCCAGTATGACCTAAGCTATTAGAAAACCAACCGAAAGTATTGGTTACTAGTGGAAGTTTTTGAGATATTGGCCAAAAACTGGTTACTAGTGAAAATCAAAAAATTCTAGTGAAAATTCTAGTCTACATGAATTTTTCTTAAATTTTCGATATAGTCCCAGTATGACCTAAGCTATTAGAAAATCAACCGAAAGTATTTTTCGTTACTAATGGAAGTTTTTGCGATATTGGCCAAAAACTGAAAATAACTTATTTGGCCGCAGAAAATCAAAAAATTTTAGTGAAAATTCTAGTTCATGAATTTTCCCCAAATTTCCCATATTATCTCAGTATGACCTAAGCTATTAGAAAACCAACCGAAAGTATTGGTTACTAGTGGAAATTTTTGAGGTATTGGCCAAAAATTGAAAATTAGTTATTTAGCCGCAGAAAATTAAAAAATTCTTGTGAAAATTCTAGTCCATAAATTGTCTCCAAATTTTCCATATAGTCTTAGCATAGCCTAAGCTATTAGAAAAACAACCGAAAATGTTGGTTATTAGTGGAAGAAATGCCGGAAAGAAGTAATATTGTTAAATTTCAACATTTCATATACCGAGTTCCTTTACTTCGGAGATCAATCAATTTGCCATTTTAAGGATCACTTTTAATATTTTATTCCGCTGAGATATTTTATTTAGTGAAAAAATATATACATAATGAATAAAAAATTTCCGCTGGTAATTATACATATAACAAAATTAATTCTCTTTAGTGATAGTGCTGCCACTTGCGGTGAGTAGTGTAATTTCTTATTTTCCGCTGTCAAAATTCCGCTATCTTATACAGCATGGATTATAAGCCGTCGTTCTTACTCGTCTGAATCCGATCAACGCTGACAGTTCATTAAAAAGTCAAGACTCACCCTGCGAACCTTGGTCGGTGACTATAACGTTTGGTACCCCGAAGCGTGAAATCCATGTGGAGTATACCGCAGAAGCGACAGTAGCTGCAGTAATATCAGGAACTGCCTCAGCCCACCTCGTATACCTGTCGATTAATGTAACGCAATACCGCTGATTGTCAAAAATAGGCAAAGGACTAATGATGTCTATGACACGACAGATGACATTTTTCGTCAATAATTTAGTTGTTGGTTTAATTCCAGGGTGTAAAAGATTATGAAAGGCTTCAAAAACTTTTTTTCGAAATTCAATTGGAATAAAAAGTCTTTGATTAGCTGCCTAAATATCACAATATATAGTTTTGCTAGAGTTAAAACTCAACGGAACTTGGACAAACTTTAAAGTTAAATTATCGCTCATCAGATCTTTTAGCTCGACATCATTGGTTTGAGCATCCGCAATTTGCGCATAATCTATACTTTCAGGAATAGAAATTAGATTAATGTGGGAAAGTGTATCTGCGACGGCACTATCGATGCCTCAAATGCGTTGGATGTCGGTTGTGAACTACCCGATGAAATCCAAATGTCTAAATTGACGCGGTGATGTCTTTTCCGGAAAATGCTTGATGCCAGAGTACTCTGCTAACAACTCTCTGTCATAAGCATTATATCTTTGTTGCGTTTCATTAAGACGAACCGAGAAAAAGCTGAGTGGTTGCCAAATATCGCCGATAAACCGTCTGCCAAATATCGCCGATAAGCGTCTACCATAATAGCGAGTTTATCCGTAGATGAAGGGTGTGCAAGAAGAGTAGCTTTATACAATTTCTCCTTACAATTGTCGAAGGCATCAATGGACTCTGCTGACCAATTAATTAGAATTTTACTATTTTTCTTATAACCTTTAAGAAAATCATTAAGTAAAATTTGGTCAGCCGCGGCGTATGGAATGAAACTTCTGTAGAAATTAATCATCCCCAAAAATCTTTTGAGTTGATTAATGGACGTTCAAAATTTTTGATGACTTCAGCACGTTCTGCGGAACAGGTAAAATGCCATTTGCATTAATGAAATGTTTTAAAAATTCTTCAGATGAAGCGAAGACACATTTTCCAGAATTGATTATTAAGCCGTTGTCTGAAAATTTTTGGAAAACTATTTCGAGATGCGCGTGATATTCCTCGAGAGTTTTGGACGCTATCAGAATATCATCTAAGTAGATGAATGCGAAATTAAGTCTCAACAATACGGAATGCATGAATCTCTGAAAAGTTTTCGCTGCATTCCTGAGACCAAAAGTCATTTTAGTGAATTAAAATAAACCGAAGGGAGTCGCAATAGCGGTTTTTGGAATATCAGACAGTTCAATAAGGATTTGATGATAAGCTTAGGCAAGATCAAGAGTCGAAACAACCGTACATCCTTCAAGATGGTACGATCTGGAATAGTAACACGATTCACACTTCGGTAACCTCCACATGGTCTCCAATCTCCATTTTTCTTCAAGACAAGATGCAAAGGACTAGACCATGCACTATTACTTGGACGACAAATTCCTAGTGCCATCAGATTCTCGAAATCCTGTTTTGCAATCGTTAATTTATCGGGAGCCAAACGTCTACTTTTACAGAAAATCGGTGGTCCAAAAGTTTCCAGCCTGGTTTGACGTTTAGGGAGTTTGTCATAATTTCTGAGAATTTAGAAAGAAGTTGCTGGATTTGATTATTCACCTAAGATTTGTCTAGTTGAGACAGCGTTGACTCGACTATGAGAGAGATAGAACCAACGGTAAATAAAGATGTTGTTGGATCTAGAAGGCTACGCCGTAACCTAAAATCTAAATTTAGAATTTTTGTTCCATAAGCTTTAATTGGCGTTCCATTTGCAGTGAATAATTTGGAGGTAGTTAAAGCCTGCGGAATGTGATAAATTTTGAGTGGAACAACCAAAACGTCAGTACCAGTATCTATTAGAAATTCAATTCTAGAATTTGAGTCAAGTATTAATAGACAGACGACTGGTAGGAGGTTCATCAGTGACAGTCGTTACGTCCTGATGTAAATGTTGAAAACCCTTTTTGATCAACTGACCTCCGCATGTTTTATCATAAAATTAACAGTTAACCTGACATTTCTGAGCCTCATCACCGAACCTAAAATGATAATAACACAAATCGAATTTTGGATTAACCCGAACTCTAGATCTCGAACGAGAATTTGTTTGATTTCTATTATTTGAACTAGATTGAGATCTAGGGTTAACCATAGGTATGTTATGAGCCAAAATTTGTATTCTAAAATCTTTTAATTTAGCGTCTAAATTAGATGCATCAGAAATGCCGGTTGAATTGACATACCCGTTAGATGCTGCAGACGAGAATGGGCCGAAAGGGATGCACGATTTAACGGAATTTAACCCTAACGGTGGCATCACCTCCATCATGTTATCTGCACGTGCTGCCAACAAACGTTACACCATTCTCAAAAGTCGTCAGGATAACTTGAACCTGCGAAGGCAACCTCTTCATCAAAAGTTGTCTGAGCAACTTATCATTAAAATTATTGCCAGCATTCAACCTAATTTGACTCAGTAATTGCGACGGTTTTCCCACTATCTATGTATATGTGTGATGTGTTTTTGTGTTTTTACCAAATTAACTTGCACTGAACTGAATTAAATTGAACTTATTTAATTATTTTTAATATTTATTTAAATAACATTTAACAACGTATATTTTTTAGCAACCTTAAAAATAAAATATTCTTAACACAAGAATAACTGACTTTTCCTTTTTTGTCGAGATTTTTTTTTTCACGACCTAAGATGGTAGACCGGGTTATTTTCTCTTCCATCTTTTTAAAGAGTTCATTGAAAATTTGGAAAATGACATTTAAATTTGACGTTCAAATTTATAAACATCGCCACAAACTAATGAAACCTAGTTCTTCCATCTATAATTCAAATTAAATTCTAAATTCTAATAAATTCAAATTAAATTCTAATGAAACTAGTTCTAAACAAATGGAAATACAACTACTGCAAATTCGGCTGGGATTAGATCTCTTTCTCACTAACACTTAAAGACGAAAAATACTATACACAGTTCGATGTTTTTCTAAACGGTTTCCCAATAACTATTAGTGAAGGAAATATCTGTCCACTGAGCCAAATCATGAAGTTCTAATAAAATCTACACCAAAAGGTGGCCTTGATCACATCTACCCGCTAATTTTGGTCACTCACTCAACTTTAGCGTAACACTAAACACATTTCCAAGTTTTGATCATCGGTTTCCTACTCAACTTTAGCGTAATACCATAGAAAAATAAGTTTAACATAGATCTCTCATTTTGATAAATCGAAAGATAAAATTCATTTTTATCAAACAACAAAAATAAGTTGAGTAAAAAGTTCTGACAATTTCAATGTCATGAATGTATTTATGACTTTACATTGCGCGCAATATAAAGTCACAAATACAATCATAACATTAGAATTATCAGAACCTTTTTATTCAACTTATTTTTGTTTCTCGATTTATAAAAATGAGAACTCTATGGTAAACTGATTTTTCTATGGTAATACTAAACATATTTCCAGGTTTTGATCATCGGTTTCCCTGATAGCAAAATTAAGTAATGGTGATATTTGTTCACCCAAACAAGAAGTTCTAATAAAATCTACACCCTCAAATTGGGCCTTGATCACAAGATAATCACATATGACCTCGAGGAAATTTTCCACTCACCTCTGCATATGGAAAAAAACGAGAATAGCACAATCATCGTGTGTTTAGTTAGCATTAGCATAGCAGATTTCCTAAGAGGTTGGCACGAATCTAGACAGTTAGTAATAACCACCACCAGTGCGACGCAATTATTTTGCCTCTCTCTTGCAACAGTCCGAGGTCAACGCTGAAATGAGTCGACCACATCCACCATCATACATTGAAGAAAAGAACAAGGCTCCTGATGAAGATGGAACTTTATGCGAAATGCTAAAAAATTGAGGTAATCAAATGTTTTATCAGATGTACGGGCTTGTACCATCTACTGAAAAAATTGCATAACAGTGAAAAGCAAGTCTGATTTGCTTTCTACATAAAACGGGAGATAGATTAAATTGCAATAACTACTGCGAAATAGCTTTGCCAGTGCTATAACCAGTGTTTAGGTTGTTCAAACGTAGTGGCCGCAAAATCCCGATTTATTGTCTCTTTGTAAACTTTCAACAAGCTTACGGCAGCATATGCGTCAACGTGAAGGAAGACACGAGTGTAATTTCGAATTTTCTCAATTTTTGAATGAGAAAACCGTCCCGCGTTCAAGATTTTGTAGTTGGTCAGATTAATGAGTTTTAATATTTTTCTTGAATGCGAGACCATTTTGTCATTAAAAATTGAGAACATTTGAAATTATACCCCTTAAAACATCCCAGACCTTAAAAAACTATACTACGAAAATTTGCAAACAAAAAGGCGAACAGAATGCTGAGCATAATTCATTTCCACAGTGATTGTTCATTTCGCGAAAACAAGGTTTTAATTGCAAGCAGGTCGGTCACAAGCTAGGTTATTATGAGTCAACTGCATCATCACGAAATTTTCGTGGAGAACGACGAAACTTCAAACCACGTCGAAGTCTTGTTGCGGGCACTTTATCCTTCGTGACCCGTAACTTTGTTGCGCCAAGCCGCCAACAATCGATCACACGAAATTGAAATTGCAACTCGATTTTGGATCTTACTGAATGATTATCTCCGATAGTAACTGAAAGTGAGATATACTCGGAAAATTTACGGCACGGTTGAAATTGCCCGACCGAAAAGACTTGTGTAGGTGCTACGTAAAATTTAAATTGCAAAAGGCAATCACAAAAATGGATGAGGAAATTAAGCAAAAATTTCAGTCGCTCATCATTGATTTACCGGTTCGTGCAACAAAATGAAGACAACTTTAACACTGAAGTCGGGAACAAAGCCATTCTTTACGCAATAGATGTCCGGTTCGATCTAAAATATCCATCGTTCGTAGCCGTCAAAAGAAAACACGAGAGTATGCTTCTTAGCGGCGAAATAGTCAGAATAATCAGAAGAAATAGTCTCGAAACTGGATCAATACCGAGTGTTTAGCAAAATATACCTGTCCGACGCCTTCTTGCAGGTGGAGATAGATGACGATTCAAAAAACTTGACTTGATGACGACCAACACAAATTGTGCTTTATTTCGAGAAAACACCTGTAACCATGTGTGAAAACAGCATCTGGTATTTTTCAACAATTAATCGGCACAAAAGCAGAGCTAAAGGTATAGCGCATTTAAGAGTACGGGTTTTGGCTTAAGTTCGAAAACCGCGCATTTGGTCAAAAAGAGTTGGGAGTTTCTAGGCCACATCGTCGATACAAATGACTTACGATCAAAATATCAGATAGCGCGAACAATTGCAAGAAGACCTATAGGAGCAAAAAACATTGGCGAAACATTGGTGTAACGACGAAAAATTTGAGTGGTTGCTAACCGGTCATCAAGAACCAGTGTCTCAAAAAGCTTAAAGACCTGCCAGAAACATTTGATAATATGCAGTACGAAACCAGTATACGGTAAATATTGCGAAAGACGATCGACCGCTTAGAAGAGGTTATCCCATCAGGGATTCTGCGACACCATCGTTTCGGATAACGGTCTCCAATTTGTGTTAGAAGCATTTCCGCGTTTTGCAGTGAAAACACATCAGAACGGCACCGTTTCACCCACAGACTCAAATGACTCGTTGAAGACCAGATAAAAGAAGATACAAGGAGGAGGGTAAAGTCCATTATTTTTTTATGTAAATTCTCGATGTGTTTACAAGTGACGATTGGACAACCGATGAAAACAAAATTGGACTGGAGGAGATGCCACAACCATGTCACATCACTCGAGATAATGCCGCAGCGCTATGATAATCACGATGTTCATGTCGTAGGCTTTCTTTCGTTATAGTGAATTATTGTTATTGTTCACTTTGATTTTTAATGGGGGAGGAATGTTGTGATGTAACACTAATCGCTCATTTGATTTTTCAGAAGAGCGATTTGAAAATATCACTCAAAATTATTTTTAAAAACGGTGTTTTTCAAAATAAAAATACTTTCTGATTGATAAAATATTTATTTCTATTCCTAGATCCTCAATCAGATCTTAATCTTTATAATTCTTTAATATTTTGCAAATTTTCTTAGAATAGTTTGCAACATCTTAAAATGTTAATTTCTTTCGCGAATTGAGTGATTTTTTATTGAGTGATTATTTGAGAGTTTTCCTAATTTGCTTGAAATAACTAGATAAGAAACTATGTTTTGATACAAAATAATAAAAATATGAATTATTGGGAATCGTTTGATTCGAATATCTTAGAAATTAGTGAATTTTGAGTTGTGTCACTGTTGCGTCAAATGAGCGACATATCGTGAGGTAGCAAGACAAGCAGGAAAGAGTAGACGTTCTATTGGGTACATGTGGGGGGTGACAGTTGTTACAATAAGCATCCTTACGCAGGATTACAACAGTAGAAGTGGCTATATTGCGAAAAAGTTACAGAGAGTGATTGTGTAAGATTTATAATATATAAATAATTATTTCCAAATTTTTTAATTGTAAATTGACCCGGTAATAAAAATTATTTTTGTAAGTAATTTCATCTTAAACGCCGTAAAACGTGATTAGAGATCGAGAAATTTTGGAATTAAATTCAATAAAAATGCTTCATCATAATTTCTCACAGTTGGACGGACGTAAGTGCATAAATATTGTTTACTACCCTATAGTGGTGTACATCGCGGAAATAAATATACACAAAAACACTGCGTGAAACTGATTAAAACTGTAGGCCGGGAGGCGATAAAGTAAAACAAGATATCGCGAGTATCATCACCACCACCTCCAAAAAAAAAAAAAAAACGCGCGCGCAAAGAGAGAAAACACTTGCGAATACTATTTCACCCAACTACTAACAAATATAAAATCCAAATGAAATATGTATTTTGAAATATAAATGCGAGATATACTCGTAATGTACATGTGTTCGAGAACCATATACATAAATGAAACTGAAAGTAGGTCGCGCGAGTATCTATCACAAAATACAGTCGACAATATAATTGTTATTACATACTCCCGGTATGATAATTATATCAACATGGTATCGCGAGCAACTATAAGAAAAAATATTTTTCTATTTAAATTTAAAAGCTACTGCTACACATACTCGTATAATCATACAGCAGACACACAATGTCTCGTAGCGTAAGGCGCACAAAATAAAACTTTATTGTATCTTAACATGGCAACAAGACAAGAAATTTAATTTTTTTTTTGTTTTTGATGGAATTCTATTTCATACAGCAACAGCACAAAATTTTTCTTTTCTCTATCGCGTTTGGCCTGTAAAGCGTGCACGACTGCGACTCACACACACACGCACACTGCAAAACTAGTTGTTCGTGCATATATTTATAATATTGTGAAGGTCTCGAGCCATCAAAGTCGTTATCATCGTCATCGTCTCGCTCGCATATCTACATAAAATAGTTGTGTGGTGGTCAAATTTTCTAATCGCGAGCGGGAGATTTCTTCTTAAAGTGTTTCATTTGGACTTGAAGAAATCAATATATGTAAGATTGTGTTTATATATTTACAGCTGGGTAAAGTGTGTATGTATCCAACAAAACCCGACTGAAAGAGAAAGAGAAATCTTATATAGATCCGCGTCCTTCATAAAAAATAAAATTCAATTCAATTTCTTCTTATTTATAAATGTACACAAAAGATTGTTGTTGGATTTCATTCTTAAAGTTTTGTGTAAAATGAAAATAAAAGTAGAAAAAATGATTTTGTTGTAGTTCGTATTATTTTTATAAGACAGCTTAAAGATAATTACAGTTGATTAGTTAGTGTGTCTTGTAATTACGTGTCATTAAACTAAACGCGAGTACACACCAACAAAAATGTAAATAATAAACGGAATTTTCATCAAATTGTTGCTGTTATCTTATCAGTTAATGATGCTCTACATGCGTGTGTCAAATTGGTTTCAAATTTAAAGTTCTGATTATTTAGTTGGCGCGCACATATTTGGGATATCTGAACAAGTTACACTCAGAATATCATTATGCTATAGTAGACCCTTAGAGATTACGTGAATGGGATTTTTGGTTGTTTATGATAAACGTTTTATTTTTAAGTGGGTCACCACTTGTACCTAGCAGCGCGCTAATAATAATTTTACTTTCAAAACTTATGCGGTTGAAATATATTTTACTAATGTAGTTTATCCGGAAATAAAATTGAGCGCGATTTAGCATATGCCCTTGAATAAAAAATTCCATAACATTCTAAAATATTTAGATCGACCGCACAACCGCACAATATTTAATCTAATTCTGGTTCATATTACTGTGAATTTTCTTAGAAATGTTGCATAATGTAATACACATTTTTGGGGTGGCATAAATTAAATTTACCTAAATTCAGCACAATTTATCGAGATGGATGAAACAAAGATCACTTTGGTTTGACATTGTAAATCACAGCTAATTATGCTTATTGGTAAATTTAGATGTGGAAAGATTCCTGCCGAATCCAACCGGAATATGTATGTGCTAAGTTGCTTACATAGCCACATGCTCAAAAATTCCAGAGAGGATATCACTGAATGTAATACAAGATTCATAAATAAAAAAAAATATTTAGGCCGCTGCTCAGAGGATGATGTCGAGATACATTTCTTAAGCGTTTAAGAATTTTCAAAGCCACTTCGATCCTATCTAATTCAAAGCCACTTCGATCCTATCTGCGTGAGTGGTCTGTTAGGGGCTGAGATAATTTTTTTTTACTATTTGAGAATTTTGTATTACAGTCAATGATATTCTCTTTCGAATGTTAAATAAAATTGAGAGATTTCCGAGTATGGCGCTAAGTATAGGATTGGTTTCTAACATAAAATAGTAAATCCGAGCCACTTCGATCACCTCTGGGTGATTCGTAGGGGCTGAGTTAAATAACATCAAATATTTAAGAATGTTGAATTACACTTAATAATATTCTCTCTAGAATCACAAAAATCTCAGAGAATTCCTACCATGTGACTAAAAAAGATTGGTTTCTTACATAAAATACTAATCCAAAGCTACTTCAATCGCCCCTGTGGGATTCGTAGAGGCCAAGATAATTTTTTTAAAAATGTTTGAAAATTTTGTATTGCACTCAATGATATTCTCTCTCAAATATCAAAAATCGCAGTTATGTGAGCTGCCTAACGAACTGGAAATCCAAGTTCTGGAGCAAGGTGTTTAATGAGATCATCACATCGCGATGTGCCACAAGATCGAATCCGTCGAGTTCCGACGAGTTCCTCCAAAAAGGAGGTTGAATGGGCATTTTAAAACGCTAGTTCGAACAAAATTTTAATTACAACATGAAGAAAAATGCTGTTAAAATGCAGGATTGAAAACATGGACATTCAACCGAGTGGTAATTACGAGGCAATCGCAATATACATAGCCAAGTACTGCTCAAAGAAGGACCGAAAGATATATTTTTCGAGAGCATGCAGCTTTATGCAGCGTTCACTCGATCCTCATCCGAAAATAACTTAAAACAAAAATCACAGATGGAGTACGCTATGCTGTTTGAACCTCATTACACCAACGGGATTGTTGACGAAAGCGATGAAGATCACAATGCATGCGACGCACCGGATACTCCTCAAAATTCCAGTTTGCTGATTCTATTAGATGGAGGCACGAAAATGTAAATTAGAAGCCGCCCTACTTCGTTCGAGTGCCGTTCTTCATCCGCTCGATAACTAATTTTACTATGTCTGCATAAAAATTGGCAGACTACGATCTACATAAGGCAGCACTCTTAGTGAGAGAGGATCAGCTCAATCTCATATAAAAATTCACTGGCCACCAGACCGACAGCTGGAAAACGTTATTAACCAGGGTAATGCTTTCATCCAGCTGGCTGATCCAATTATCGAGGATGACAACGACGACAAAGAACAAGGATACAACGATGTTAGACCGAATGAAAACAACTTCCAATCGTCATTGGCGAAGATGAATGTTGGTCAGAGAAATTTTTTGAAAAACTTCACGCAAAGCATCGAGAAGTCGCTGGCTAGATCATCGGAGCGCTTGAGAATGGTCATCACTGGCAACACGTTTTACTCTAAAATCGCCGCTCGATTCGACACTGTTACAATGGAAAAATGAATTTGATGAAGGTTGGTGCGTTTACTGGTGTCGCAGCTAAACCGGTTTCTGGCCGATTCCGGACGATTTCCATTATTCCATACGAGATGGCTGAATGGCTGAAAGAGAGCACGAAACTCTTTAGCCGCATAACAATTTCGTTAATTGGTTACTTAATGCAACTCAACACCACCAACTAATTTCTGGCGAACTTTGTTATTCTGCACACTCGTTCAAAATATGCAACGAAGGAAACAAATTTCGTCGAGCTCCTGATTGACTTGCGTCTTGGTGAACTAAGGACGGATCAAGTCAAGATTCTTCTTGACAAAGTCGACAAAATCAATACTGGCAAGTTCGCGGTTGGAAATGCACTTCGAATTGATCCAACAAATGCACTTGATAGCGAACATAATGCTCGAACTCTCCAATACCATGCCCAACACGATAAACGATTTCTGAATCTTCTAACAATTGACCGCATCACTAACGCTATTTTCTAAGGACATCAGCAAAATTGTTACCGTTTGGACACCACCAAAGGCCTCTTGAATGGCGCCATGTGTGAGAATGTCGAAATCATTTGGTCACTCTTTCGTCGAGCTCAACTGTGACGATAACTTTTCTCGAGATCAGCGAACACTGCAACCATACAGTCATTCACTTAGGCTCGGAAGTCGTTGCTAATCTTTTTGGGAAACATGTGTGCCATACACAAAAGTGTTGGCAGAGATGGAGCGATTGCGGAAACTGCCGAATAAAACAATATTCCTTAGCTTTTTTTCTTTCGTACTTCCCACACAAAATTTTCTACACATTCATTAGCAGAGTGATTAGGACGGAACAAAAAGGTGGTTTCCGGCAACAAATTACCCTCATTCAAAAATTATCTAAACTTCCGCTCATTCATCATACTATTCAGGATTTTAACAAATTAATTCAACGAACATATTCCCCTGTAATTTGTTGTAAGATGTCTATCCCGATGCTCTTTTGAATAATCATTCATACTTGACACAATTCGTAGCTGGACCACCTTGGGTTCGATTTTCAATATACCACTCATTTTATAACTGACTCTGTTAGTTCCGGGGTAAGTAGATTTGCATATTTCTAAAACCCTCGGCTCATCACATTCAAATTCCATACAAATTTCGAACATTAATTTACTTTCATTATCAGGAAACAAAACTCCGTTCCTGTTGCTATTTGAATTTTTTTGAAAAACAGTGGAAAACCGATAAAATTTTTGTTGTTTCCAATACAAATTTTCACTACCGTCCAAAATTTCCGTTCGACATTCGTGATTCTGCCTCTGATCAAATAGAGATCACTACAAAAATTCTCATCAGTTTATTCCAAGTAACTTGGGTTGTGGACCCGTATAGAATTTAATGTTATGTCTGTCACAGTCGCGGCCACTTCACACACGGTATCGTAACAGACCCATCATCGTTCAGCATTACGAGATCGGAATCCAGAAAGAGTCAAACACCACAATACTCTCGAATGCGCATTTACAGGGTGGCTGAGACCAAGTGTTACCAAATGAAAACACTGTAATTTTTTTAATTTTGATTATTTTTGTTGAAATTTCGTGGAATATGTTGAAAACATGTTCATTTTATGAAAAACATGTTACTGCTCTATATGACCTCCTTTGGCTCTGATTATTTGATTCAGTCTTCCATAGAAAGCGTTGCATGCTGACCGAACATGGGCTTGCGGAATTTTATTCCATTCTCGAACAAGAGCTGACTTCAATGCATCAACACTTTCGTATTTTTTAGTGGACACCTTACTCTCCAAAATGGACCATATGGAGAAATCCATGGGATTCAAGTCTCGTGAATATGGTGGCCATTCTTTCGACGAAATCAGCCGCGGAATGCAATTTTGGAAAAATTGCTGTGTCGCTCGAGCTTTGTGTGACGGTGCCGAGTCCTGTTGGAATGTAAAACGGTTCGTACCAAAGTGTTTACGTGCCCAAGGTAGCAAAGCATCGATTAGGATCTTTTAGCGGTACACCTCTTGGTTTACCTTGACTCCATGTTCGATGAAAACCAGAGGAGTGCGTCCATCTGCAGTCACTGCAGCCCAAACCATAGCATAAGCTGGTGATTGCTTGTGCATGGCAACTCTTGTGTCCAAATTATCGTTGGACTTGTGCTCTAACCAAACACGATCATTTTGTTTATTCACATACTGTTGAATGGTGAAAATTTTCTCATCAGAAAAGACAATTTTTGGAATCTCATCACGTTCGGCCAAGGCCTTCAATGCTCTTGTTGTGACTGAATCAAATAATCAGAGCCAAAGGAGGTCATATAGAGCAGTAACATGTTTTTCATAAAATGTAATTTGTTTTCAACATATTCCACGAAATTTCAATAAAAAATAATCAAAATTAAAAAAATTACAGCGTTGTCATTTGGTAACACTTGGTCTCAACCACCCTGTATTAAGGCTAATTGAGCGGGTCAATGCTCCAATATCGTTAAACCGTCGAAGACAACGAAAATTGTACCCATGTTGTGTCCTAGGTAGTGATTATGGTTCATAACCTTAAACTTAAACATTAAAGCATAAATAAGAATCAATCCATTTGGTAAAGAATACCGTTAGCTTAAAATATTTATGGTAATGATCAACTATAAGTGCAGAACATTCTCAATCAAGCCAATTCAATTTGAAAGTCAAACCTATTAATACTTCGCCATAAATTGTATAATCTCGCAAACTTTCGAATTTTTAAGCTCAAACCCAAATAAAACAAAATAGCAAATATTTAATCGTTAAACATCAAAATTATGCAACAACAAATATTACGGTTCTAACTTTCGTAAAATAGAACTAATATTTGTTCTCAACTTACAAATTATTGTGGTGGTGGTGGTGGTGGTGTTAAAACACTATACTTCAGGAAATGATTTATAAAAACTTAATTTAACTGACGTGGCAGAAGAACTGTAAAATATTTTGGAAAATTACATGTTACGCTTATCATTTTCGGGCCGGACTCATAATTTCCAGTTCATCCTAGTTTATGCTACTCATATCACCAACAAAAGTTTAACAACCAAAAAAAACACATATACTATTTTAATCGCATACCAACAACAAAAACCAAACAAACGCACAAAAAATGAATGTCTAATCTACTCAACTCACAAAAAAAAGTCGCACCTAACAACAATCTAAAATAAAAATTTAAATCAAACACCAATACTAACAACAACAACAACAAAAATGCATTACAAATTATATTTTGAAAAAATTCCATTCAAATTTCATAAGTCCATTCATAAGATAAAAATCTTAGACCGGTTTTCTTTACACACACACACATATGCAAACGTTTTATATCTCGTGCACTCTAAAAATATTTTTCCCAAGTTGTTCTCTGCGTTCACATTACGAGTACCATACACAGATCTTAAGATCAAACAAAAATTTGTTTTTGGAATTAGCTCGATTTCTTAAACCATTCCGTAAGGCACATATGCGAATCAACCGTTCTAAGTACTAAACAAATAATGAGTTTTTTTTTTTTTGGTTATCAAATTTTCAATATCGGACATTCACACGAGAAACTTAAAACTACTTATGTATGTATGTATGTATGTATAGTGTTTGTTTAAAAGCGATTGCGCTTTTAGCTTGGTTTTGTTACAAGTTGCCGGTGTGTTACCGTTCGAAAGTGTCAAAATTTTATGAAATTGATAATTGAATTTCGAGTTTTGGTTATACATGGTTGAAGGCTAAAACATATCGAATCATAAAATAAAATTATGAATTATGCTTATGAAATAAACAAACACTTACGATGGACGTGTTCAATTATTGGTATATTACGGCTTAGCGAGCAGGTGATAGACATTTTATTGCTTTTTTGGTTAACAACACCATCTATAAATGGCTTAGCGGGTAGCGATATCTAATAAATTATATGTATTAAGTTTTCTTTGTATAACTAGTTTTCAATTGTGATAATAAACTTGACAAATATATTTACTTACGTTGATCTGATGTAAAAGCTTCGTTCAGCTTTTTAAGAGTAATGTTCGGAATTATCTAAAATGTTGGTGCAACTTACCTGAAAAAAATTAAAGGAAATTTATTAATTATTATGTTTGAGCATGAGTTTGAGTATGAGCATGCTAATTAACTAAAGAAGCATTAAAAATGCAATGGGTATCAATAAAAATTAGTAAGGCTCCAATTTTAACAATGGTGGAAAATTCCTCCTTCATTTTAAACCCACCAAAATTTAATACCAACCTTTATTTATTATAGTAGGTATAGCGCCAATATTTATCTGTGGCACTATTCTGATAATTCCCTGGCAATAGGAAGCTGGGGAAAGAATTCACACCCAACTCGTTTTTTACACGGTAGATACGTTCCACCGAAAACCATGTAAAAGAAATCCGTGTAAACCGACCAAATGGCACAGTGCTTAAAGCTTTAGCGTTTGGATCGGAAGGTACCGGATTCAAATCCCGATAGAGGCAGGATGCAAAGTGAAATTTCATCAACAGATTATGATCTGTGGTGAAATGTAAAACATCTGACTCCTTGTCGATGTGCAAAACCCATGGGCTGGCATGGATCTTGCAACGTGCAAAAGGTCTTAAATCGGCCCTATAGCCCTACGTCCTCGAGTTGGCCGGGAGGCGTAAAGAAAGGGTGTAAAAACCATAACCGCGGAAGAGCAGGGTGAGCCTTGAGCCCCACAACAGATCGCATAGTTAATAATAAAAAAAAACCTTGGAAAAAAAGTCATGGCGCTCATAGTAAAGTCGAGGAAGAGTTCCACAATTTAAAAAAACCGTGTAAGATGAAAAATTAACCACATTTTGTTTAAAAAAAACCATGCAAATATTAATACAATAAACAAGAGCTAAACAATAAACACAAATTTTAATAAACATAAAGCTATTTAGGAACTACCATTACTACTTGATAATAAGCGCGCGCGTTTATTACCGACTGGAGCGACATTGCTTTCATCGCTCGATATTTTTAACACATTTAATGAGCATGAACTTATTGAAGACTCCTATTTGTTTATAACGTTCTCTTATGTTGGCTTTCTTTCTATTAAAACACCTGTTATCAGGTGCTGGATTTTGTGCTTTTCAAGTTGATTATACGAGTACAGTTCCTGGTATACGGTGGTACAAACCTGCAATTTACGCTGATATCTCAACGCACGTTCTACGTTGGGATCATGAGCGAGGAAATGATGTGCCACACTTGTAGCAAATTTTAAACCCTCACGGATTAAACCAGGTGTTAGTTTATTAACTTCTTCTGGCCTTCATAACTGTGTTCCTCATTATTTCCACGAACCGTTATAATTTCGATCAAATCCTTCTCATCCAAAAGTTTCTCAGTCACCAGCTCATCAATATCAGCGAGTTCCATGTTCTCAAAGCTTTCATCACCAATTGCGTGTGATAGAGTTTTAATTTCAGAGCATATTACTGATGTTTGTATTACAGAATTTTCTCGCACCCGGCTTTGCCCGGGTTCTTCTTTGCCATAGGTCAATCGTCATTTCCTCGAATTCTCCTTTCGAAAGAAGCCCGGGTTAAAATTGAACTGCTGAACTTCAAACAGGCGTTTTTTTATTTTATAACTAATTAGAAATACTTAAGTGAATTGAATAAAATCAATACAAAAATAATTTGTTGGGTTTACCGTAATGCTTGCTTTAAACCACATTTTTTGATTTTCCTCCCGGACCTAAAACATACAAGTTTTTGAAGTCCCTACTCTTGAGCATGCCACATAAAACTGGCCATGAGAGACGCAAGAACTTTCCAAATTCACGGCTGCCAACTTAAGGGATAGTCCGTGAGCTCTATTGATGGTTATAGCAAATGAAAGTCTAACTGGGAACTGGACTCGTTTGAAGCTGAATGGCAGCTCGGTTGGCATCAACGGTATTCGGTATGAATACGTTTTTTTGCCATTCCCGTCAATATAGCGGCTCTGATGACATTTTGCAAAATACTTTTGACACGGAGCCGTGTTCCATTGCATAGTTTTGGCGGGTCTAGACTCCGCAAAACCATTATTGATGATCCTTTCTTCATTTTCAAGATATGAGAAGGCATTCCAGGTGGCTCCATCGTGTAATAATTACGGTCAATATACAATAAATATTAATACATATAAAATATTTGTTAACACTCCCACGGCTATCTCGGCTGGCAGAATGTATTTGTGCTAAATTTGTCAGGACTCGCTGTAGTGGATTAAAAGTTTTCCTATATTTTGTAAACTCCTGTCGCTCGATCACTAACCCCATATGTGTTTTTTCGGTTGCGAAAAAGTATTCGTTCAAAATTTGAGAGCAAGCACTCGAGTGATTCAAAACTTTTCATGTATTGTAAATTCCTCCTTACAGATGAGGATAGGGAAGGGGTAAAACTTTTTCATCACTAACCTCTTTCTTTTTTCTCGGCTACTAAAACATATTCGTTCAAAATATGGGAGCAATCGCTCCAGTTCATCAAAAGTTTTCATATATTGTCAATTTCTGCTTACAGGTGAGCATGGGGAAGGAGTAATTTTTTTGATCCCTAACCTCCACATGTTTTTTCTCGGCTACTAAAACGTATTCTATCAAAATTTGTGAGCAAACGCTCGAGTTCATCAAAAGTTTTCATGTATTGTAACTTCCTGTGCTCACCACAGAGAGGAAGTAATATTTTTTGATCACTAACCCCCCTATGATTTATTTTCGGCTACTAAAAAGTATTCTTGCAAAATTTGGGAGCAATCGCTCGAGGGATCAAAAGTTTTGTGGAACAACATAGTTACATTCATAATTTTCTTCTTTATATAGATTTTAAATGTGGCTATTATACACTGATACAATGGCTGAATTAAGGATGTGGTGTTATGCGGCAAAATAACAGTTGGATATTTGGATGATCTAGCACAGGATGGCTGGGTACATTCTCAATGAATAAAAGTGCCTTGAATTCAAAATATTACTAAATAAATAGTTCTAAATATTACTAAATAATACGAAGCGTTCCATTTTTTGAATAAATCGTCCGTCATCCATGCCTTTTTATTCGCTATCCAATGAACGGGAAGCCGATTAATGTTCTGGTCCTTCAAAGCTCGGGGCTTAATGATCGGTTGATGAATAAAGGTTTTAATACCAGTTACGTTACTACAAAATAAAAACGTAACTAGTCTTTGGCCGCTTTAAAACCACCAGCAGATAATTCTGATTTTGCTATATAGATTCTGGAAGACATTTTTCCAGGATAATCCCGTTTTATCGACATTAAAAATTTGGTCTTGAGTATAACCGCCATCTTCTATTATTTCTACTAGTTTTTCCGGAAAGTTTTTTTCAGCATTTTCATCTGCTGACACTACTTCACCTTCTATTTTTATATTATGAAATGCGTACATTTTTATGAAACCTGTCAGCCATCCCTCACTTGCATTAAATGTCGGTTTCTTAGTTGCCTGAATACTTGTTGATGGTTCCATTTCCTGCTGACGTAAATTCTAAGTACTTTTTCTTTTATAAGTTTTCCATCTATCCAGGTATTTTTTTCTGTAGTAAACCTCGATCCACAAAACTACGTTTTCCCATTTTCTCTAACAGTACATTACGAATGATGACGTTTTGTAACTGAGTTTCGTTCCCGAAATTACTGACTGTCGAATGGATTGCTCATTTTTTCTAATCGTTCTGGTACTAACGGGTGATTTTTTAAGAGCTTGAGAACTTTTTTTTAAAAAAAAACGCATAAAATTTGCAAAATCTCATCGGTTCTTTATTTGAAACGTTAGATTGGTCCATGACATTTACTTTTTGAAGATAATTTCATTTAAATGTTGACCGCGGCTGCGTCTTAGGTGGTCCATTCGGAAAGTCCAATTTTGGGCAACTTTTTCGAGCATTTCGGCCGGAATAGCCCGAATTTCTTCGGAAATGTTGTCTTCCAAAACTGGAATAGTTGCTGGCTTATTTCTGTAGACTTTAGACTTGACGTAGCCCCACAAAAAATAGTCTAAAGGCGTCAAATCGCATGATCTTGGTGGCCAACTTACCGGGCCATTTCTTGAGATGAATTGTTCTCCGAAGTTTTCCCTCAAAATGGCCATAGAATCGCGAGCTGTGTGGCATGTAGCGCCATCTTGTTGAAACCACATGTCAACTAAGTTCAGTTCTTCCATTTTTGGCAACAAAAAGTTTGTTAGCATCGAACGATAGCGATCGCCATTCACCGTAACGTTGCGTCCAACAGCATCTTTGAAAAAATACGGTCCAATGATTAAACCAGCGTACAAACCACACCAAACAGTGCATTTTTCGGGATGGATGGGCAGTTCTTGAACGGCTTCTGGTTGCTCTTCACTCCAAATGCGGCAATTTTGCTTATTTACGTAGCCATTCAACCAGAAATGAGCCTCATCGCTGAACAAAATTTGTCGATAAAAAAGCGGATTTTCTGCCAACTTTTCTAGGGCCCATTTGCAAGCGTTGCTCGTTAGTAAGTCTATTCATTATGAAATGTCAAAGCATACTGAGCATCTTTCTCTTTGACACCTTGTCTGAAATCCCGCGTGATCTGTCAAATACTAATGCATGAAAATCCTAACCACAAAAAAATCACCCGTTAGTTTCATTTAAACCAAAATTATTGCTAACATATGAGGGACCTTCGCCTCTCTTTAGATCGTCTAAGATTTTTATTTTAGTTCCTAACGAAATAGCTTGTCTCCGGAGTATTTTTCGGTAGTTTAGGCATCTAATTCGGGTACTATAACAAAGAAATAAATTAAAATTGCTTTGAAAAATATTCTAAGCCAAATATGTATTACCTTTATTAACTTATACTCTTTAGTTAACCGATTAATCACAATTCACAATTAATATTTTTGCATGCCACGAACAGAACGCTACGATAGCGTATAACGAATGCAACGCATTTAAAATACAATGACAAATTGAAGCAAAAAACGGAAGATATAGAAAAATGTGAAATATAAAAAAATTCGGGTATTCCCCCAATTATATTCTGTTTTCAAATATATTTTATGTAGTGTCTTACAAAAAATATGTAAAACACTGTAAAGATTTTTGTTTTTGGAATTCGTGTTAGATCAAAAAATTCGTGTAATAACGTATATTTGCTCTGATTTGTAAACCGTGTTACTTTAAAAGCGTGTAGGTGTATGTAATTTCTGTTCAAATATTTTTTTCCGGCATACTGATGTAAAAAGCTAGTGTTAAATTTTTTGAAAACAAATGTAAATTGAGAATACATTTCTCTTTCCCAATTTAGAAACACTTACGTTAAACTTTTCTCCTCAGTAGGCCGAAAAAAACAATATTTGGACAGAAATTACATATAAATCCATTCCCCAGTTCCCTATTCCTGGGGAATTACTAGAATAGTGAATTCCTGGGGAATTGTTTTTCCTTAAGTTTAAGTCCACTGTACACAAATGGGTACGTAAAAAATGACAGGTTGTAATGTCTTCCGGATTTTAAAGGATCTTAGGTATATCGGAATTCTTTTCGAAAAAATCATTATAATTCGATAACATACAAATTATATAACTTTTTAATATATTTGTTTTTCTTTGTTTTACTATTCGTCATGCGCGGTTGCCTTGTTGTCGGTTTGTGACAGTTCGGCCGTACCTGATCCTGATTCATCCTCGATCTACTCGTCGTCGCTAAAACAGTTTTCATCTTCGATACCATCCAACTCAGATTTAATTCCCTTGGTGTCCACCACATAGCGGTCGTTTCCAAGAACTTTTGACACTACGTAAGGTTCACGTAATTTCGGATTTAATTTTCGTGAATCGCCGGTTGAGGACTTGTCATTTTCGATGACGATTAAATCTCCTTTAATGTACTTCTTTGTTTCGGAATGCTGTCGGTCGAAACGTTTTTTCCATTTTTCTCTTTCTTTCATAATATTCTGTAGAACTTGTTCTCTCTTTTCGTAGATGCCGTAGTGTGGCTTAAATTTGCGATCTTCGTTCAAAACGGCGACCAAGCTGTTGTGTATGACGTCGTTTAACTTAAAATCGTCCATTGTAAATCTCGAAGAGTTTCATCTCAATCTTTTACAAATGAGATACAAATGAAAGACAAAAACGTCTGGTTCGCCCTTTGGCCGAGTCCGTTAGCGCGAGCAGATCGAACTGCCGCTATGATTTGCTGAATATTGTTACATTCACAATATTTTTCGGTTGCTTTAAATGTAAAAGACGTACATCTATCACTGATGATACGATTCGGGAGCCAAAAATAGGCGGTAAGTCCGTTCAAAAATTTGATTACTGGCGTTTTTTTTTGTATATCGAGTATAGGGTTTTCCTCTTTTGGATTTCATATAACAAGATTCGACGCATGCAGCAATATAAGACAAATTTCCTTTAATTCGTTCGATTGTCTTCTCGATACCAAAGTGGCTCATGTTATCTTGAAAATGTTGTACCACTCGAGATCGAACTGCTTTTCGCACAACAAATTTTAGTACGTCACTCTCCTTTCGAAACAAACGATTATCTCTCAGTCGAAATTCTTATCTCAAATGTTATCATCGTCGGACTTCTGTTATCCGATGAGTACGGCGATGATTCTCTTCAAATTTTCGTCCTGGGTTGCATGGTAAGAAGCCAGTCGTTTAGATCAATTCCAATTTTCATTTTGGAGCCAGCAGTTTCCATTTCTCTGGGCGATTCGTTTGGAGATCGACTTGACGCATCAACATGAGCCATGCGATCCCCTGGTCGGTGAATTGTCTCAAAATCATATTCGAGTAGTCACATCCACCATCTTGCGATTTTCGGTACCATCTCCGCTTTCTCTTTTAGTCGTGCAATGGCAGAATAGTCGGCGACGAGACGAAATCGTTTTCCAAGAAGATATGCTCGGAATCGATCAAAACATTCCACAACGGCGAGAACCTCTAATTCGTCACTGTGGTTTCCATGTCTTTCCGCCCACCGATTGTAGTAGGACTCCAGCGAAATCAATACTAGAAGTGTCGGTGTGTAGTTCGCGATGCATTGCGAGATCGTAAACTATGAGACACGGTTTGCCACTAAGAAGTTCGATTAACTTCAAAACGACCTGTTGCTGCGGTTCTCCCCATTTAAAGTTTTTACCTTTGGGCTTCCGTAGAAAATTGGTCTGTGGCTTCGAAGCTAACGAATAATTCTTAATAAACTTTCGGACAAATCAAGTGAGACTGAAAAATCGTCAGTATTCGGTAACTGTCGCTCGATCTGATGATAGCCACCTTGTTTATTTGCCAGTAGTCGACACACATTAGACTTTTGACATTCTTCTTGTCGACTAAGACTATGGGCAAGGGGTACGGAGAATCTGAAAGTCGACTGTAACAATTCTTCCACAATATTCTTGACAATCGGTCTTTTTGCGAAAGCGATACGGTAATGTGACGACAGCAAAGCTTTTAGTTGACTTTGTTCAGTTTCGCTTAAGTCCTTTCCCATGTCAAGATTTTTGTAATCTCAATTATACAGCGGCTCTCTTCGATCACAAGTCGACAATTCCTTCTTTACACAAAATGTCACGGCCCAACAATACATTTTCGGAAATAAATTCGTCCTATGACAAGAACGTCTGAATGGTACGTACTGTCGAGGTCGACAGTTGCGGCAATAAATTTTTGACACACGTTTTGTCCAACAGCGAGCCCCGTAAGAACGAGGAAAAAATCAAATTTCGGAATCATACTTTCAGCTAATGACTTACGGATCAAGGTTCGATTGTTACCGGGCCCAACAAATGGAGAAGTATCTTTACTGTTTATTTGATTTCTTTTGAAAAGAAATCGTCGGCTGCGGCGGTTGGTAATGACTTTTCGTAAATTATAACGACATTCGGATTGGCAATCGTTTTCGATTCGGCAATCATTTTTCGTTTCTCTGGACATGGCAGCGGTTTGGCGTGTCATTCATAGGTAATTCGTGCAGCGCTCTTTTCTCTGTGGCTCTGGACATTTTGTTGTGACAAATGTCCTGGGTTGAAACAATTGTAGCAGATTTGTAGCAGAATTTGACGACACGGATGGATTCGACGATTCAGATTTCAATGGCGGGGTGAGTGATTTAGTTTTCAGCCTAGAAATATTGGGTATATAACTTAGATTTTTGGATTTTCTCAGAGATGGCGTAACTTTAGTACTAAACATTGTTTTACAATGACACCTACGGCGTTTTAAAGTGTTAACATTCCATATTAAAATTTAGATTGTCATTATTCGTAAAAGCGTAAAAAGCATATTTTTTAATCCCGTTTAAAAATGTCGAATTTTTTGCTTTAATCAAAAGAAAAAAGCTGCTGAAAATTTTCGTTTGCACCAACTCAATCAAACCAGGTTTCCACCTGAGGTTCCTTCCTTCATTTCAGTATTCGTGGAAACTAACGAGTTTTCCTCGGACCGCCATCTTAGGGACGCAGTTTCTTTGATTTCAGGAACCTCTTACTAGAAGCTTTATCAAATCTGTTATATTTAGGAAGACGACTTTGAGCCTTACAATTACATGATTTCAATTATATATTAAAATGACTTTTTATCGAAATGTTAAACATCAATATTGAATTCTCTTCTAAAAAAACACTTGTTGTTACTAAGAGCTTACGAAACACTAGCAAAATCCAATCAAAGCATAAAATAATTTAAAATTGAAAACAAAAAAATTAAGTGGCGCGATAAACGTATAAACGGACACCCCGTTTACTTTATCAGTTTTATCATTCATAAAAAACCCTGTAGTCGATAACGGCGCAATGAACATCATAAATTTTCTTAAAATAGACCCAACAACAAGAAGAACATTTTTAGGCCATAATAATTACTCGAGCTATTATTGTTATCATACAGTGCGCCACGTTATCATTATAATTTTTATGATTATTAACATAAACATGAAAAAAGCTCAATTTTATTTCGATTAATAAATTATTAATTTGTTGTTACTTAATCACGTCTGAATACAAGAAAAGGTATATAAATATTACCTGTTGAGCTTTTCCTATTTACTGTATTTTTTCGTATACGGCACCTCTATACCAGAGAGAGAGAGTAAGAGGTACATTAATCATCCGAAAAAATACGCAACAACAATTTTTGCTTTCGTTACGTAAATGAATTTAATAATTAATAATTTTTTTGTTTCAATGTAAAACAAAAGCTCGATTTTGGGAGGATGGGGTAAAAAGCTTTATATAACCGAAAAACAAAAATATGTTGAGTCATTTTATTATGATGTGCGGGCTTTTTGTGCGTCGTTGTTTTTGTTGTTATTGTTGATGGAATCACAGTTTTTTTTCTATTTGCACCGATTTGAATCGCACTTAAATTGATGTGTTATGATTCATGGTATTTTGTCATGCCTCCGCATTTCTAGTATTTTGTTCTATTCGTTATGAATGAAACTTTTCATTTCATTAGGGAAAATATCACGTATTGTATGCGATTAAACCGTATTGCATTTTGTGTACCGTGTGTATAACGCGCGTGTATAACGATGTTAATTATTATAATCGGATCTATACCTACTTGTTCTAATGAACTATCGTTTTATGTTTTTCTAATGCAATTATGCTGTACATAATTAATAAAATTATATTTATACATAGAAGCGTATAGAAATAAATTAGCCACTATGCAATCAATATGTGTGCACTTTGTAAATATAATTCAAGTGTTTATAAATTCCTTGATTTGGTATTTTAACCCTTTGGTATGTACATCAAATATCGATCCGTGCTTGCTTTACACATATCGTGGGTAAAAGTCGAATTTAAATTTTTCACCCCCCAAAAAATTCTATAGGCTGTATGAACTACGGCACTTCGTAACATACACAGCTAATCGATGAATTTTTATGTTTCAACAACAAAGTGGAAGAATTTAGTGACGACGGTAGGAGGGAGTTTTTTTCGTTTTCCCATTTCTTTTTCTGCTGTGTAAATAAAGTAGAAAATTAGGTTAATTTGTGTGGCAATGAGGATGATTAAATTTTTCTTCTTGTTTGCGTTTTTTTTTTGTTTTTGGTGTGGTACGAAATTAACAGTATCATTAATTTAGTTAGGGGTGCTCTAATAGGATAGCTGTAGATGTAGATAGTCTGTCTAGCCGAATATTATGATAAATGCGAGATTAAATTGATTTTGTATTAATTACATTTTGTTTGCTCGCTTGGGGTTGATATAAAATTGTCAATATTCTGGTAATGAATATAAATAAATCAAAATGGCGCATTCAATAATAACTGGGTCACTAATATTTCAGTACAGAATTTTATGAAGTTTTTAAATTTTCGATTTCTCAGAAATTTCAAACTAAACACTAAATCTAAGAACTGACGTACATTACATCGAAAACCAAGCGTATTAGAATATGAAATTTTGTTCAGAGCAGAGGCGGGATTTTGTACGCTATTCTCATGGGGATTCTCATGAGTCATTAAATTTAGTGACGGTTTAAGACATGCGACTAGTCTTCGCCAGCTAATCCTAAAGGCATACATTTGAATGTAAATATTTTCTCAATAAAAACCCTGCACAAGCTGATCGATTTAGAAATATAAATTTTTCTGTTTTACTGAGCAGACACATTTTGTTTGCAACAAAAGCTTAATTGGGATTAAACCTGTAAATTTGTCGTAAATAATTAAAATTCTATTTTTAAAATTCTTAACTAAATTTTGGACCCACCAATTAAAACAAATTAAAGCTTATCATATTTTATATCTCATTAAAACGGATTAGATTTTTTAGCTTTAAACCATAATTGAATCATGGTAGAATTTCCAGATTCTAATGGCTTTCCAATGAATTTTCTTATAGTTATTATTTTCTTCGAAAATGTCGTTTGTAATCGAATGGTTATTGAAAGCGAACCGAAGTATCGAAAAAATAACTATAGTAAACCCTTATCATCGCAATTTTTATGAGGATCTTTTGAACTGAAAAAAATTAGAAACGATACCGAGATGATTCCCTAAATGAATTTTTACAAAATCAGGACTCATCGCAATTGTCTGATACTCGAAAACAACCCCTCAGCAATTTTTTATAAAAATTGTGTAAGCCGAAAATAAATTTAAAGAAATTGGCCTGGACCCACCAGACAACATCAAATTCGTTCGCAATAAGATGGAACATATTGGGGTAGATCCTCGATCGGCTAGCAAGCAAGCAATTTGCAAGCCAAACCTGGGTACTAAATCAATTTTACATAGGAAAATGGATTTTCGAATTATGTTTTTCATAAAAAATTTGTTTTTTTTGTGATTGCACAGTGAAATTTTGAGGCTTCAAAAAATGAAGAGCAAATTTTTGTGTTGTTTTACTGTGCAATTTTGCAAAAATAAACAAAAATTTTATAGAAAATATGATTTGAAAATCAAATTTTCTTGGTAAAATTGATTGAGTAGCCAGGATTTTGGCTAGCAAAATGCTTGCTTGCTAGCCGATCGAGCATCACCCCCATTACCACACATTTAATTAATCACATTTAGCGCAACATGACGTACCACAGTGAAACACGAACAACAAGCAACATGATGCAACATCACAAAACACGCTGAAATATAACGCAACATGAAGCAACGCCCCACAGTATAATGCAACACCCCCCTGCAACATGGTACATCATGGTGTAATATGTAACATGGCGCGACTTTGAACAACATCATGCCACATGGTGCAACATCATGCAACATGATGAAATCTGATACAATATAACGCAACTGGAGCAACTTGACGGTCTCTTCGGAGGAGTTCGGATTTTGAGTTTTAACCCTTTGCACTCGATTAATTTTCAAGGTTGTTGCGTATCAACTTGAATTATTTTTAGCTAAATGAACTAAAATAATTTACAGTGGTAGAATTGAACCTATTATAAAATAATAGTAATAAATGAAATAAATAGTTTTAACTTTTACAGTGTGGTACATTTTTTTTTGGGTCTACAAACTGGTATACGAGTTTTAGAGTAGATTAGTATTTGCACTTCCTGTATGACATACGAGTGCAAAGGGTTAAAATGGGAAGAGCATAAACATGTCGACTTTTACTTGTCAAAGACTTGCACTAACACCCTATACACGTTAAATATTCTATCAAATGGCAGAATTATGCAATTTTTTGAATCTAACAATTTCTTAATTGTCTAAATTGACCCGACCAAACTATAAAGTCTCCTGGTTTTTATTTAGATGGCTTACCAACGAACTTCTGTACTGGATTTGGAATGTTCTACTCCAAACTTAACGTTAGTCATAGAGCTGCGTTTTCCACGCTTTAAAATCGAACATTATAGAATCCACTGTTATCATATGAAATGTTTGAGCATGTCCTTTGCTCATTTCATTATCTAACCTTTTAGTGAACTCGACACTTGTCAAGGAAAGTTAACATGTGGTTAATATTTGCAGTCAGAGAAATGGTGTCATGATTATGTGGGACCAGCTCATTGTATCATCGAAGGGAATGTGTTCGCCGATTTTCTGAACGAATTTAGTTTACAACTAAAACTTATGGGCGCTGAACGTGGTCGAAATTTTTTGATTGTTTCGCGAATAGTGCGTTCAGTTGGACGATTTGAACACCATAAAATGGTCGAAGAGCACGAAAACAACTTTTCACTGAGCACTGATTTTTGAAATAAATTTCAACAATTTGTAAACGTCGTTCTTGCGTAAGTCTATTCATGGTGAAACGTCAATGAATACTGAACACGACATTTGTCACGCATCCCAATGATAATAATCAATCCCAATGAGAATCCCAATTGGAAAAAATACCTCCTATTGGATCACTCTTTAATTTGAATTTTTACAGCTTGCTTTTTCTATTTTTTACAACATAAAATTGTTTTGCTACCAAATTTTGCTATCATCTAAAACTACCGCTCGCCGTTCACGATACCAACTCTGGGCCTTACTATTAAATTTGACGTTAACTTTCGACATCTACCGTTTCCCTATAGCAAGCGTACAAACAAGAGAGAAAAGAATAGTGAAAATTTTATACATTTTTCTTTTTTGTCTACTGTAGGAAAACGGTAGCCTTCGAAAATGAATATCGAATTCAATAGTTAGGTCTCTGGATACACATATGAGACTCTGTCATATGTGTTTTACACGTACCGGTTTTGATACAGTTTTTCTTACCTAATAACACTTACGTACTTCAACACGAATGTTCTACTTGAGCAGTTTCACTCAGTTCAACTATGTAGTTCAATCAGAGCATCCTGTCTAAAATCCGAATTCCTCCGAATAAGAGACCATCATGTACCACCATGTTACGTGATGTTATATTATATTTCAACATGTTGCATGATGTTGCACCATGTGGCGTGATGTTGTGAAATGCTGCGTTATGTTGCATCAGTTGCGCCATGTTGTACGTTGTTGCGGGGTGTTGCATTATATTGTGGGATGTTGCATCAAATTGCTCTTTGTTGTGTGATGTTGCACCATTTGCACCACGTTGCTTGTTGTTGAATTTTGGTTAGGATTATATTGCATTATATTAAGGGATGTTGCTAGTTGTTGCGCATTTTTCATGACACATGGTGCAGTTGGTCTAGGTGCTGCACTATGTTGCGTCATGTTTATTATGGGTCTTATGGGTTTTGCTTTAATAAATAATTTTAGTTGAGGCAAGAAAAGATTGGATTCCTTAATTAGAGTCGAATACAAAGTGCCAGTAATGGCCCTACATTCATATTTTCTCAATTGGAAATGTGTATTTCTGTTACAGTTTCAAAAAGTTAT